>MU167299.1:104741-119341 GCA_015951145.1 Cronartium quercuum f. sp. fusiforme G11
GGAGGAGATGGATCCTTCTTCGGAGGAGGAGATGGATCCTTCTTCGGAGGAGATGGATCCTTCTTCGGAGGAGGAGATGGATCCTGAGGAGGAGATGGATCCTTCTTCGGAGGCGATGGGTCCTTCTTCGGAGGAGATGGGTCCTCCGGCGGAGACGGGTCCTTTGGAGGAGCTGGGTCCTTCGGTGGATACATTGGAGGAGATGGGTCCTTTGGAGGAGCTGGGTCCTTCGGTGGATACGTTGGGGGAGGAGGATCCACTTTGGGTGGGTCTGGGTACTTCGGTTCTGGTTCGGGGCTTGGTTCAGGGTCCGCAGGACGGTGAGGATGATGAGGATGATGAGGACGATGAGGACGATGACGATGGTGCGGGTGATGCTTTCTTTTCTCTTCGTCTGTTGGGTCACAGTCACAATCCACGACGGGTGTCTGATCACATGACAATTAGCAAATGATTAATGTCTGAAGAATTGAGTATTAAAGCTGACTGAAGTAAACTCACTACTTCCTGGTTTTTTGCTTGCAAGCCGCTCTCTCCGACAATTTCCAATGAGCCGCCCGTGCTAAAGAGACGGGTCAAGAAGTAAAATGAGCAATGAAAAGTATGGAAAACATAGTCACTACTTACTCTGTATCGGCAACTGCGTTCGGTCTGGCAGCTGTTTTCTCCAAAGCCCCTGCAACGACACCCCACAAAAGTAAGAATCAGGAGACGTGAACCATGGTAAGGTAAACTTCACTCTCACCTGCGCAGAGAACCGCGACCGCAAAAACGAATGAAAGCTTGGTCTTCATCAACATCTTGGTGGCACGACTCAGTTATAAGGACCTAGAGTTGTATCTGAAAGACATGCTTGTTGAGCCTATAGGAGCAATTGGTATGGGATGATTGACAAGAGGGAGAAAGATAATGACGGCAAGAGATTGAAGACGAACTCTGACTGAAGAACGAATGAGGGCGCAGGCCTATTGTTGATTAGAGTCGGGATCTGTCGATTGATATTTATATAGACAAGAGGAATATTATTAAAGTGGGTTGATTGGAACTGGTATGAAAAGAGCGGATGTTGCAATTGTGGATGAAAGAATAAATCAGTCTTCAGATCGTATTGTGCACACCCTTTTATACTTTCCTTTCCCCCAACTCTTTTCGTCCTCACACCTCTTCGAACCCCCACTGAAGTCCTTCGTCTCTGTGCGGCTGTCAAGTGGCCTCTCACTTGCTCGGACCACATCGAAATCTGTCTGGACACTCGCTTCGTGGTCATCCAGACCTGTAACCTAAGCATGATCATTAAGCGAGCGATGACTTTGTGACAGTTTTCCATGGAGAAAATAAAACATAAAAGACGTGACGGCCAGAAGTCAGTCGAACTTCTCACAGTACAAATATCGGCGACTTGAAGATGAGAGGAGGTCCTAAGCGCGAGACCCTTTCAGGTCTTTTCATGGTTTCCGGAGCACGGCATTTGTTTATCACTCTAAGTAGGATGTTGAAGTATATTCTTGCGAAGAAAAACGTCGAAATGAGCCGTGTTGCCTCCACTTCACCGGCGAGATCTGCTTCCACACTCGGTAGAAACTTGCAGCGATACGCTCCCCTATCAAAGAAGGCTCGATCTACCGGATTATATCACTGCTTGTTCTACATGTCGAGTGAGTAAGTAAAGGTTTGTCCGGCCGAAGAATCCAGACACCATCAACAAGATTAAGGGTTGGTACATATACGTACTGTATCATTCCACCTTTCATTATTTGCTTTGTAGCCGACTTGATCGTCGTCGAAGCCTGATGATATGAGGAGGGAAAGGACCGCGCCTGGACGGGGTATGACCCTATACACAGATGACCTCCTTGGTCGATACCTTGTCTTGACCCTTTCAAAAAAATAAGCGAGCTTGAGACAGCTTGAGCAGTTTGTGAGCAGTAACGTTTCAGTACAGTTAATAAAGGCACCTTTGTCTAACAACCTCCCCTGCAAAACAAAACTTTGTTTTTGAGGGTGGATGTTGAGTACCCTATTCACCACTTTTCAGGACAAAAACAATATAGTTGGAATCAGGAGATGTATCTCATTCCAATGAGCTCAAGTTGATCTGAAAAGTTTTTTTTTTTTTCTTTTTTCTTTTTTCTTTTTTTTTTTTGCTCCCCCAACATTTGAGACGGCACTTAATTATACCCCTAAGGACTTAGTGTATGTACCTAATTACTTAGTTTATGTACCTGAGTGCCTATCCTATGTTCTTAAGTACCTATCAAATGTACCGGGATACCTACTTATGTGCTGGGTCAAGTAGTCAAGAGCTCCATCTACATATTTCAAGTACCCATTGCAATTTTGACACAATTCACATTAAAGAATCAAAATAGTTCTTGTTGAAAATATAAAGCCTCTGCAAACCTAGGTAAGAGCAGTCCCAAGTGATAGTAGTGAACAAGAATTGGAGAAAGCTTTAATTACAAAAAACATCAAGACTCATGAAGGCTTCCTGGTGAGATTGATAACATTCAACAAGTTTTTTAGCCTCAGAACCAGTAAAGCCTTGCCTAATATATATATATATTCCCTATTCAGACAAAGGAACTTGTGGTGTGAAGGAAGCAAATCACTTACTGATGTGAAGAGAGTTTTGATCAATCTTGCAGAAGTACTTTTGGACGGTTAACAAAGGACAAGTTATCCTGACTCTCCCAAACAATTATTTTGAATTATTGAAGGTCTTGCATTGATGGCTGCTTTTTTGGAATTCTATGATCAGACATTACATCAATGGGTAATATTTTGATACATGAATCAGGAGGGAAAAGAAGACATACCACTTTTAATGTAAGCCCACAAAAGCTCAATCAGGTTCAGTTCACAATGAATTTTTGAAAGAAACAAACATATATGGCCAGCTTCTTCAATGACCATCTGAAGCAGTGGTATTTCACTTGCCAAGTCAGATTGGGAGCCAAATATTTTTGACCAACAGCAATCTGAAGAGCTTGTTCTGTGTTGTGGAGTGACTCTGTATCATCTTTTATTCAAGATAAACCCATGCACTTCAGCTTCTGTGAATGAGTGGATGGCCATGTTGTCTTGCTTGTTGACTTTCCAAGGATGATTTACATGATGTACATTTTGACAGAAGAGGAGGCTGGAAGCTGGTCTCCTTACTGTATGAGATCCCATTGGCCATGCTCTTCCAAAACAACTTGCATCCCTTTTGGTTGTGCACAAAGCTCAGGGTTCTCCTGTTCCATGGGAAAAACTATAGTTTAAGTTTGACCCCAAAGTGTGAGTGGAATACTTAGGTCCTCAGTCGGAGTGATTGTGTTTTGAAAGTGACCCTGCTTTCTGCCCACACCCAGATTCATATTCTGAACTTTCAGGGCTGATGGCCCACACTGCCAAGATATTTGTATCGGATGGGCCTATCCGATGTTCTATCACCCCGAGATATGCGATGCAGTGTCAGTAGGATTAGGTGCGATGGAATTACACTGCAATATGGTGTCAGAGCATTAGATACCGATAGTAATTCCATCGCACCTAATCCTACTGACACTGCATCGCATATCTTGGGGTGATAGAACATCGGATAGGCCCATCCGATACAAATATCTTGGCAGTGCCATAAGCTTCATGAGCAGAGGAACAGTCAAAGATAAATACTCCCTGAAAGTTAGGATGTGACACTTTAAAGATGGGCAGCACCCAGTTCTGTACCTGATTGATGTCGGTATTCAATCGACCCGAGTCATCAGATGAAGACCCTGCTGGAGTGTCATAGGACAACTGAACAGGGTCCAAGCCAAGATGAAACTAGTTTGGTGCACAAAGTGGTGTACAATACAATCATAGCACATGGAAACACAAGCCACAATAAGATGGTATCAAATGTTTCTGACATATATCTGCATGTCCTCATGAGCCTCCTCCTTTCTCTTTCCTCATCTTTGGAAAGAGAAAGTAAGTCATCCATTCTTTTCTTATGCAGAATTTCATGATATGTCTCTGAAGCTACCTCTCAATTTTCTCTCCAAGTATAAACTGTTTTCTTGCTTTCTCCTTAGATCATGTAGCTTACTCACAGAGCTCCACCTTTCATCTGCCTCCTTTCTTCACCCATCTGACCCATACCAGGTATCCAACTTTAACACTTCTTATTCTCCACTATGTTTTCTAATCTTTTATGTCCATATTGTATAGGTCAGAGAACTTCTTGTAGGCAGGAGGTGACCAGCACACATACTTATATCTATCTCACATACACCAGCAGTGTTCCAAAGGTTCTAGACATTTTCACTTGATAAGCTGATTCATGTCCCAACATGCATCACCCTTTGAAGCAGGATAGATTTCAATGGCTACATCTCTCACCAGGGGAATCAAACAGTGGGCCAGTTTTGATGCAAGAGCCTGAGCTTTCTCTTCATTAAGCACCAAGCAGCCCATTCACCCTGTCCATATGAAGGTGACTCATCAATGAGAGCACATGGTGTCATGTTTGAAATCACCTCAGAATCCCTCTCAAATCCAGTGCCTTAGTGTCTGGGGGGTGGTAGCCCAAGGGCTCAAGCCCACCCTTGTTACCCATGTCCATTCAATACAAGTCACTGATCCATGTTCATCATGATGTCAGCTCATGAACATCAGTATGATTGTGAACTGTGCAGTGATACACAGGCATACAGTACACACCTTTCAGCACATGGTGCATTGAGCAAAAAGAAAAGGAAGTTACTTTGCATAAAGGGAAGGCTCATGTGCTGGCTCTGGGTGAAAAACAAGAACAATCAGAGAACTAAAAAAGTTCTTCATCTGCTCTTGTCAACAAGTCACCTTGATATGGACAGGGTGGTTGTCTCACAGATGAGATCTGCGATATGAAATAGATGACCCTAGTTTTTTGATTGCAGCTTGGATACTCCTGGGAGCAGCCATGAGAGCCTCAGCTTTTCCTTTGCATGGACAGTCAAATGATTGTGGTTGCTTGTGCAGCTCAGCTGACCTGTGAGTTATGCACTGTAAAGACAAGTGCATCATGAGTATAAGCTTGTATTTATGAAAGAAAGATTCAAAACAGATGAAGTTTGAATCTTGGTACAAACCCACAGGTCCTTATATACCCAACTAACATGTGCTGAGAGTTGAAAGAAAAAAGATGAGAAATCATCATTCCCAGAGGAGAGAACACAAATCATTCACATAAACAGCTTTAACTCAACAACCTTCATAGGTTTTTTCAAATAGTCTTTACATCCTCTTGCTTGTGACCATCAAATTAGATTGACTTATGAAAGGCCTGGTGTCAAAAGTTCTATTATATATAGCCAATGGTAACTGGTGGTAAGTGAGATTGATTTGTTTGGAAAGAACTTTGATAGCTATCAAACTTTTTTCCAAAGATTGAGAAAAACTTATGGTGTGACCTGAAAAAAAATTCAACATCCAGTATGCACATCTTTAGATGAAAAAGTACTGTAGCAGTAGTGCAATGGAGGAAGAAATTTACTTTTCCTGGTTTTTGTGAGGTTTGCCATGTCATCAGCTCAGCAGACAACAACTTGTTGTCAAGCATGGATGGATGGGCTGCCCCCATCCCTGCTTCTGAAAGTGTAAGAGCTCCAAACTTGAGAAGATGAGCAGCCTGGATCCTGATCTCCTGTGCCTGACCAATGCCCAGAGAGAACCCAGCAGGCAGCTTTTCAAGTTTTCAGTATGGAGACTTTGTGGTAAGGATTGAGGCATTAATGGAAGGAGCTTTTGCATGAATGATTGCAAGCTCCTTCCACTGAGTATTATACTCTCAAAGTTTGTCTGGGATGAGTGTGGGAGTCTTAAACTTTGAGCTTTGTTTACTTTGAAGCTTGTACATATCTGTAGCCTTGCAAATGGCTTGATCAAGGTCTTGCCATTTTTCTTCAATGGCTGCAAGATAGTTGGCTCAATGAGGCTGGAGGTGGTCTTTGCTGCAATAGTTCCAGATGCATGAGGCAAGCCAAGCCTTGTGATTTGTAACTGTATATGTGTGGTTTTCAGCCGCCACTTCATCTGAGGTGTACAATGCTTTGTTGTCACTGTCATTTGCATTGCCAGTTGAGTCCAATGCTGTATTGTCATTGTCACTGGCATTATTCATTGCGTCCCCAGTCTCTTCACTGAGCTTGACCAAGTCCTCGCATCCAGCAGGAGTCACAGTTGGTACCAAGGAAGGAGTGGTCATTGGGATGGGTGCTGGTGAGGGAGGACAGGGTTGATTGAGCCATTGAGCCATATGATTCACATTTGTGCCAGCCACTGCCACTGCCTTCTTCTTCCAATAGGATTTTGTCGAAGATGGGACAGGCTTGGACACCAGTTGTGGGTTGGTGGGGTCCGGGTTGGGAATAGGTCTCTTGTACTGCTTGAAGTTTCCGTACCAATTCTTGCGCGTGGAAACAGCCAGAACGGTTCGATCAAAACTCAGGGAACACCGGAAAGATGTGTGCTTGAACATCTTCTGTGCAGTCTTCCCAATCTTCGGCATCCACAAGATTATTCTGAATCAACTCAAGGATGGTATCTTGAGGTACATTTTATTTTGCCTTGTTTGCTCGACGCTGTCACTGTGCTCTCTTGGCTGCAGAGAGGGCCATGATGAGGGATCAAATGACCATGATTTTATATATTTGCTTATATAATGATAGGTGAAAAGGTGTCGAGAAAAAGTTGAAAAGAGTATGGATGAAGCATCCACAGTCAGTAACGTACGATTTGCTTTTCGAGGCAAGGGGCGGGGGCTTGCTATCACGAGTTTTGTATTTAGAATCTATAAAACACACTATGTATAAAACATTCCTACAAGAAACTAGTATGGTATGGTGGCTACGGTTATGGTGGCCGAGACGATACGCCCGACTAACGTATTATATTCCGGGTTTCAACATATTGCATTTCACTTTTCAGCTTAAAACTGTACTGTAAACTACTGTACAGACACCCCATACAGCTTTAGTTTAACTAAGCCCCTCCCCCTCCGGAGTATAATGAATGGATCCCGGGTAAGCTTCTCTCTCTCCTCGTCTCGCTCCGCTCGGACAGTCCGGTAACCGATGATGAAGAACCGGTCTGCTGAGCGGAGCATTGACGTTATGATACTTCCTACTCTCACTACTTCAGCCCTAACCCTAACCCGCTTTGTCGACGACGTGTAACACCTGCCTCCGGCCATAACACGGAGGAGGGGCTTAGTTAAGCTAACATACAGCTCAACCAATGTCATCACCGCCAATCCCACTCCACCCCTTCAGTTTTCTCCATGGCCAGCTTCGAGGCCCCCGAAGACGCCACAGAATACCCTTCTAAGTTGGAGGCTCTAAAAAAAGCTTGGCAAATTGTGAATGGGTGCGTACAGTGGAGTTCGATTGTTTTGAATGCACAAAGAAAGAGTCATCTGATTTAATACATCTTTAAAAATTACGATCGTTAGGCTTGACCGAGCTTAGTGGTGGTCACGGCCACCATACTGTGACATATTTGTGCGGACTGGCAATGCGCCTCGCTCATTCTTAAAAATCATCCAACAAAATTACTTACACAGTCTGGCTATTTTTGTTCTTACATCTGACTCCACTTCTTCCAGGGGGAAAATGAAATACACATCAGGTACTGAGGTTCAAGGTCTGAAGTCCTTGGCTGAGGGTGGCCCAGCACACCGGAAAGCCACTAGCATTGAGGTGGGCTAATATTGCAGGCCGAGTCATCCCGGCGCGAGCGCACCGGAAGAGGAGTGCAAGTTCAGGGCCTAGATCATCGATGAGGTTTTCAATCGCTTGGGCTTCTTTGCCACCTTCTTCGCCGTCTTCTAAGTCCGAAATCTCTTCATTGAAGTTGTGGTGGCCTGCAAAGTTAAGGTCGGGCTCCTCTCCAAAATGGTATGACTTATCCAACTCGGCCTCAGTCTCGGACCAGTTGGCATAGTCATCTTTGTCGTAATACATAGGGTATTCTGCGGCGTCTTCGGGGGCCTCGAAGTTGGCCATGGAGAAAACTGAAGGGGTGGAGTGGGATTGGCGGTGATGACATTGGTTGAGCTGTATGTTAGCTTAACTAAAGCTGTATGGGGTGTCTGTACAGTAGTTTACAGTACAGTTTTAAGCTGAAAAGTGAAATGCGATATGTTGAAACCCGGATACGTTAGTCGGGCGTATCTTTTTTTTTTTTTTTTCAATGTGTAATTTTGTATCACATAAGACACCTCACGTGAGAGACTAGTGTACACTTTGTCACAGTGACTATAAGACGAAATGGTTTTCACTAAATAGTGAATACAAAGTTTTTGAGGGTAACCGTTAAGCTCCACCCAGATTGGCGGAGTAGGAATTGATGAAATAGTCGAGCGTATTGTCTCGGCCACCATAAACCTGAGCCTTGAAACATGTTGAGATAAACATAAATCGATATCTATGAATCCGTACACAAAAAAAAAAAAAAATCTGGAGACAACATTTGGGACCGGGTCCGGTCGGGCCCAAAGCGTGAGACAGAGGTGCCTTTACAAGTGTTAGCTGGAGAGCGCTTGATGGGCAAGATCATGATTGAAACATCATAACATCAGTCCAAATACGGATACAGCTTCGAAACAGCCCAACATATATAGCGGTTTGAGGATCACATGGCCGGACATTGCGAGAGTTGCTGTTGATCAGTAGAATCGTGTGTTGAGGAAATATAACTTCAAAACAGAAAAATGTTCAATGAGTGCAACTTTCACGACGGACTTTCATGTGATCATGAGTTCCGGTTCCCAATCTGACTCAATCGAGGTTTGGGTCCGCTTCGGGTTCAGGCTGCGCATATATGACCCACGGCCCTAAGATCTGCCTCAAAGATATGCTAGAGACTAAGAAAATCTATTAGTGATGTCCATGTTTCTGATGAGCCCCCTTTCTTGATGGTGAGGTTATATGGAACATTGACTATTTTCTTTCTTTCTTACATAAAATATAACACATCATAGATCGTTCCACTAGTGCTTTTCAACCGCTTCATCTTGTTCCAAATTTTCCTCATTTATCTGATGTACATGTATTGTCCAGCCGCGAACAAGAACATGGCACTTTTCAAAGGCATTTTCCTCTGGCTTTGTCTTTTCTCTCCAATTAGGCTTTCACCAACGCCAAATTTTCTTCGCATTCCGGAATCGAGCCCGGGAAAAGAGATTATGGAAGAGTTAGATGGAGAAACAGTGACCGTGGGACTTTCAAAAGACCTTTCTTGGGATGATTCCGCAAATTGTGTCACTGTTCGCAGTGGCCCACACACGAAAAGACTTCATTGCATCACGGTCGATTTAGGAAATGCTAACCCGCAAACCACCAGCTTTGAAGGTACAACGAGTGAGTCATCGAAAATTACATGGAGATTAGTGGTCCACAAGTTGACGATATGATACTTCGGTCGATTTGATCGGATCCCACCCAGTACTTCCCAACAGCCAGAGTGAGTCATTTCTACGCGAATACTATTTCAAAGCTAGAACTGCTCCTGTGGTCACAATTTCTGCAGTCATGTGGTGCTTCCTTTCGTATACTGATGATAGCTTTTGGCATTCCATTGAACGTTGTGGGGGAAACAAAAGAAGGATGGCTCGCATCGCATCCCCCAACTGAGTCTTCGCACCCTCTCATCCGCCTCGACTCATCTTTCCTCAATCTCAAAAGTTCAAGTAGCGAGTGGCTTAAGCGCATTGTTCACCAATTGAGGGAGAGGTCAAGTCCAGTGGATTCCAAAAGGGTCATTCACTTTGAAAACATTATCCACGGCGCGCTTGACCCGGATCTTCCAGAGTCTGGTTTATTGTCCAACTATATTAGACTTAACACGTTTGCGACCACCGATCGACTGTTTTCGGAAATACTACTAAAGATCTTGAATCAGTCTGAGACGGCTCAACGCGCGCTAGGCAAGATGATAAAGCTTCATTATCAGAAAGAATTCAAGCCCAAGACTACGATCTCGCTTGGTCAGATAGTCTTTTCAAGCCGACAGAGACGCAAATTATTCTTTGAAAGAGCCCTACACAAAGGTTTTTTCCTTCCCTGGTTCTCATCAAAGTGAAAAATTAAAGCTTATTTCAGCGTGATGACATCTCTCGAATTTTAGATATTGGTTTGCTCGAGAAGCTCGATCGATTATCGCTCCTGGAAGAGCTTCAGTTTAAAGATATACCAGATCCCACGCAGCCCGCCCACCAGCGGCTCTTGCAAGAACTTCGAGGACTCCGCCCATCGTGGTTCAAATTCGCGGCAACATCATCAGTGTGGGAAATCAGGCACCATGATGCATTATATGATGGTGAATTTATAATAGATACAGCATTTCAGCAAATAGATGCAAACCTGCTGCCTGCTTCGGAAATACTAGGAGACGCTCAACGCATTCCAATCCTTTCAGTCTACAAAGTGTTCAAACATATGAGCACCTACAGCCCGACGCTTGATGGAGTTATCTTCAAAGGGTTGACGCACCCCGACGCTGATTCTGCCAAATACCGCTGGCAACTATTGATGATGCTCAACTATGGACAAGCTAATCTCGATGCAGTAGAAATCACGGGGAAGCGTCCTAATTTTCTTTCCAAGTGGTATGCTGGTGAGTGCTTTATAAAGCATCGGATTGTTTCAGAATACCCCGTCTTTGGTCAATTTGGCCGCCATAATTGAGACCCAGCAGTCACTCATTCAATCTTTTCATTTTTTTTATTTTTTATTTTTATACCTCTGGATACCCTCTTGCGACAGATCCTCGATTTTCAACGGAAATCGAAGCTTCGAAAGAATTCAATCGAATTATGGAGGTCCTTGTATCACCTAAATTTAGATCAAATCCAGACCAAAGGTTCCGAGACGTTGTTGAATGTTTTCGTCTTTTTGTCCATTATAACACCCCAGGCAAACTTTACTGGTCCCAACGCCAAATGAATTTTAGAACCCTCTCCGTTATGATTAACTATTTGGTTAGATCCAGAAAAGTACCGAATTCCGAAGAGGAAGCAGAACAACTAACAATTTTATTAAGGATTTACAATTACCTTTATGAACATTATGAGCCTGATTCCCGTGAAGTTGTTGAAACGAAATTTGTATGGCCTACAAGAAGAGATATTATATCATTCCTCCGTAGTTATCCTGGTTTCATGGTACCTGTGTGGAAAGTAGATCCCGATGCCACAAAAGAGAACCATCAAGGAACTCGGCTAATAGAATACGGGGAACAAGAGGCTTTCAAATGGAAAAAGTTCACAGCCACAACCACGCATCCATATGAGGTCACCAAATAGATTCAAAATAAAAGACTTTAATATAATTGATTTTTTTTTTTTTTTTTTTTTTCAAAGTTGATCAATTTTTAAATCATTTTCATCGATCTTATATATATATATATATATTAAAGAGATATAATACTAATATTAATAAAAATAAATAAAAACCAATTGATTAGTTTCAGCCATCTTTTTAAAAAGATTAAAGCTATTTTACATATATATCTCCAACCCCTCCCTCCCCATGGAAGCACTTGGAGACCTGTACAACTTCAATTAAAGACTATTAAAGATTCTAAAAAGTTTTTTTTTTTAAAAAAAAAAAATCTATTATACTGTCTGAAGAAAATCCCTTGTACCAAAATTGTTTTATTACTCTTTATCATACAATGAGGGAAGAAGGAAAATGAAAATCAGAAAAAAAAAAAAAAAAAAAAAAACCTTGTATATAGACTAGTTATTTTTATCAATTTGATAAATAGCTCATAAATCTCTATATCCTTATTTTATTATCAGCTTATATACTCATAGTAATATGTAGCTTATTTTGTAATGGTCTCATCCAGGATTCTCATACAAAGTTTCTCAAACAGCTATATCTTGATGCTAAAGGGAAAAAGAAAATCCTCGATTGCTTTGACTAGGCAATCTTATACTCTGTGAGGGCAGATAACATCCTGCTCTTGATATGTTCCCTTCTTCTTTGTCTAGCTTCTAAAAGTAAGGTTCAGCAAGGGGTGACAGGCTGATTTTGCCACATAGAGACGTTGACTATGGTTGTTCAGAATTGTCCTCTGTACTGAAACCCTTTTTGGCCCACTCTGGGGACTTTGACTAACTACTTCAATCCGGTGCTGGCTTTGGTATATAAATACATCAAAACCTGTTTGTTGGGGTGTCGTAAGTGTGCTTCCACGATGTCAATTTGTCTGTAATTAGAATTATTATACAAATCATAGCGTTGGTTTCTTTGGGATATCAATCTACATTGAGCGTATACTTGTGGGAATTTTGGCCTGAAGGACCAAAGAAAATTTCTCTTTTCTCTATTCTAATTTCACTTATTCATATCGAAGATTCTCATAGAAATTGCTCGAGTAGATATCTAGGTATTTAGTTACATTGATAACTTGATCATTAGATAAGTTCCACTATCTCACTCACCTAAAACAGTCTTTCTACTCGCAGCATTCTAGATACTTTTGTATAAATACCACTATGAGTCTGCACAAGATTTCGAACCTCGTCAGTTCTAAAATCTTCTACACTCAAAACAAGTTGACAATCACTAAATGACAACTTACTTTTTGTGTATGACTCATAGTATCACCATTCACAGTCTGAAAGAGCTGTTGAGTCAAACCAGGAACACATTGAAAAAGTGTATCTGTTTTTGATTGTTTCATCACATCTCGGATCTCGGAAGCACAAAAACAGAAAACAAAAAGTAAGTAAACAACATGAAATACAAAAGTGCTCTTTTGTGAACTCTGTTAAACTATAAATTGGAGATGCATGAATGAGAGCCATATTCAGAATGAAGAATGAAAACTAAAAAAAAAATACTAAGAAGTTGATTGATTGACAAACAGAAGAAATAAGAACTTTAACTCGTGCCATTAATGAAAGAAGGGGGATCAAATGCATCAGTCATTTCACTTTCTGTATCATCTCTTTCAGCCAATTCTCTAGCCTTTTTCATAGCTTCAGCTTCATTCCTAATAAACAAATACCCAAAAACAAAGAGAGGAATCAATAAACTATCTGTGAAAATAAAGTTTCAAAGATAATCATAATGAACTTACCCATAATGACCTTTCCTAGCCCTAACAAAAGCGTCATGTTTAGCTTTGGTATCAGGATCTAACTCTTCGTCTTCCTCTTCTTCTTCATCTTCCAATTCTTTTTCGATGGGTTTTTTCAACAAAACTTGTCTACGTTCATTTGAATCTGAACCTCTTCTAGTAGAAGAAGTTGAAGCTCTACGTATCAAATTAGTAGGATCTGTTATAATTTCTTTGGATGTACTAGGTGATGAATTAGATCTTTCTTGTCTTGCTGAACTAGTTGAATATCCTAAATCAAAATCTGGAATAGCTATTGATTTTTTGAAAAAAAAGGATTATTAATTTTCGGGCGTTGTGGTTAGGTACTTTAGATAATGAAAAGAAGGAAGGTTGGCAAACCGTCAAGGTTCATAACTTCATCTGTTTCAGCGTTATATCGAACCTAGATATTTATATATATTTAAACAAAAAATCCCGTACTTTCAATATGTTAAGACAAAGAAAAACAAAAGATGTAATAATAATAATAATAAAATATTCACAAAAGGTGTCTTAGGTTCAGTAATTTTCATAGTCGAATCTCTACATAAGTTTGAAAACGATATAAAAGTAAAAAAAAATCAATCAATCAACACTTTTGCGATGAATAAATCGCAAGAATGATATGAGTCAATTAAAACTTGCCGATTCAGATCGTTTAAAGCCAAGTTAGGTTCATCCCAAGTCAAGCTATCCAAAAAGATGAGATCGATTCAGTTCCAATTTAAGTGTTTGCGTAGATCCTATTTTCAACTTACTGAGGTGAACGAGGTTCTTGTGTACCAGGGTTATTCTTTAAGATACCTCTTGGTGGTGCTTTTGAAGGGTTTGAGTTAGGTTCATGACGTGTTTGAGAAGATGTTGATGAGGTTGGCAATGATGAAGTGGATGAAGACATGATGTTCTTTTTTTGGATTTTTTTTTAATCTGATGTTGTTCAAAGTCAAGTTTGGTTCGATTGGAAGTGGTGATGAAGCACACTTGACCCAATCTTAACCGTACTGACGAAAATGAACCACTCAATGAATCGTCATCCTCAATCACGCCCACCTTCACACCCTCCGTTTACGGAAATACTGTAGCCATTCTCTATAAGCATTGCGATCCACGGTGGACTCAAACTCTATGCTTATCTGGTAATAGCATCAGGGCAAAAAGAAGAGCATTTTTTTTTATTTTTTTTACAGCTGATAAAGCATTTGTTGAACACTTTTTCAAAAAATGTGTCACTGGGGTTAGGGTAAGGAAGAAACTCACGGCCTATCAAAACCCCCCCCCTGCCAGTAGTTCTGGATGACCCAGTAAACCCATCTGCCAAGCCAATCTGCTCAAACCTACCCACCCCTCCTCCCTTTGGAAGGGACAATTGGCATTGATACTGGCTACTTTGCTTGGCCATTTGAAGAATCTCTATGCGCTGGTGTTGAAAGTGAGTTTTCTTACCTTTGATCTATATATGTAATATGTATTTATATATTTATCCT
>MU167299.1:144319-155613 GCA_015951145.1 Cronartium quercuum f. sp. fusiforme G11
GTTGTTTTCGAGTTCCTCTGGGACTCGAAAACCAGAAATTTTTCGATTCGACTGTATGTATTATAGTCCAAAAGATGGTCGGGGCTGGATTTGAACCAGCGACGAGATCCAATGGATCCGGACCCAACACGCATGGGCTGCCTTAACCGCTAGCTGGCTACCTGACCGGTACTCTCGGGTGTTCCCCTATGTCCTTGTAGGCTATGGTTTGCACCGTGTGACCCTCAGGTCACAACAGTATGTACCTTTGAAATGCTTTGCATCCATCATCTTCTTCCGCAAAATCCTTGATACGGGTGTGAGGGAAACTACTCATAATTCTGTTCCTTACCCTCCCATGACGTTGTCAAGCATGATTTTGATGTTTTTTTGATCTGATCTTGTTTTTTGAAGCTAATGTGTTCAGCTTTACTTAAATACGATCGCAGAATGAAAGTCATTATAGCCAAAAACGCAACAAGGCTTTAATGATATCAACTTGTTTTCTTTTTAGGAATCGGAAAGGGCCCAAATTGCCTTTTCTCGAAAAAAAAAAGCAAGCATATCTCAGCCGTGTGTGTAATTCAATTTGGACAATTTTGAGTGGGTTAAAAAGCTGCCGCTGAGATCCTTTGGAACCAACCCCTTCAAGCATACGGAGGAGAGATGTCAATGATGGCGCAGGTTCTAGATATGTATTAAGTAAACGGAAAACTTTATAAACTTCAAGTACAGTCTTAGTCTAGTTTACGACACTAAGACTATATGTACTCGAACGGGCGTGGTCTGTGGCAGTGAGTGGTGGTGGTGGGGAACAACATAAGTGTTGTACTCAACTGTGTAGCCACAGACAGCAATCATCTCACAGGTTCTCTCTCACTGGGCCCCTTGTCACACGAACAAAAAACTATGATACGGTTACGCTGTACCACTAAACATGACTCCCGCTTAAACCATTGGCCATCAACGCCATCACTTGCCTTGAACGCCTTCTCTTCTCAGGTTTACCGGTCAGGAATACAGTTCGACATCGAAACAGACCGAATTGAGGAATCCAATGTGTGAGGTTCGATGGGATTCAGAGATGTATGTATTTATCTGGTCATCCCCGTTTAAACCCTCATCCATCTTAGCATGCGGTTTGCCCTCTGAGGCTGAGTTGTCCATAGTCGACCGGAGACCGGCGCATAGATTATCTCGGTGGCTGCTAGGCAGCGTGTGCGCTTGCTTGCAAGTTGACCCACGACCGAGTCCCAATCGAGGGAGAATTCTTCAATCTGGTAGTTGACCACCAGTGATGGTTTCATCGAGTCCATCTCCGTAGATTTGGACGATTGTTGTCTCGGTTGGGTACTTTTTTCAAGTCGTATCTGCCTCGTTCGTAACCTGGTATGATCCATCTCGTCTCCCTGGACTGGGTCGGTATCTCATCCACTGTTTGATTGGTAAACTAGTTTGAACTCGCTCTCATGGTACTTGGATTTATCGCCATACGGTCTATCTCTTTCTCTTTCTCTCTTCGAATACCTCACCTTTACCCCTGTTGCTGTCTGCTGAGCCAATTCTCTTTTGGGCTGCACTCATCACCTGGTCATCTCAGATCACAAGCTTTACTTAAGTATAGGTTTGGCTTTCGGTGAAGGGCCTCGAAGGCCACGACGATTGCGCACACCAACTCATCAGCCGGGCGAACCAAGCCATTTGTCCATTTTCTTGCCTTCAATATTCGTTCTTCGGTTGACCCGACAACCCTACTCTACCCTCATATATCCTAAGAGGACAGGTAGTTTAGTCTTTCAGATACTTCGACTCTCACCAGTCTCTACGCATTTCCGTTCTTCGACTTCAACATTCTGCTCGCCTTCAACATAATCTTGGTCTTCAGCCATCAGCCTTTCCTCTCGAGCCTCCTCGCTTGCGTCCCATCCAAACAACGGCAGAAGACTTGGTAAAAGCATTAAATCCAGCTCTTGCATTTCATCGTCACCGGCTTGGCTTTTGGACGCAGTTCATCACTGAGGCCCATCCCATGTTCGCGCTGAAGACTCTGGACCAACCCCTCATCATTTCTCTGCAGTTGTAGCTACGAATCATATCAAATTCATACCTCCGCACCAGTGTAAGGCCAGAATCATTTTCATAGCCCTATGAGTGATGATGTCATAGATACTCATCGATTTCGAACGTACCAACGATTCTCATCAGTTTGGCATTTGCTCTGCTACGTGGTTGACGTTCCACCATAATGGTCATGTCTTCCGTCGGGTGCACCCCGCCAAGCTCCCCATTGAGTCCAAGCACAGCTTCCTTCGTCAAGAGTATCTGGACGGCTGTTGATGCGCTTCACGAGAGCAAGGACGAGACTGCACCGGCAGCAAAATCACCCAAATCACACGCATCTCGGCTCGCTGGCACATTGGAACCAGAACCAAGCACAGGATCAGCTGCTCAACCGCATATGCATTCGAGTCCAACGCCCGGACTCTCCTCACGGCCGACGGCTGTATCGAGTTCTCCGCCTTCACCTCGCTATCCAGTGATTGAAAGCAGGGATGAAGCAGGTCCATTGCCAGAGAAAGTGGGCGAAATTGGTACGCCCCCTTAATTTCAAACTGTCTTCTTTCATAAAATACATAATTGGTTAGCTGATTGTATGGTAGAGATGATGTGAACAGGATATGTGCCTCCAAACACAACACCTACCAGTCTTTCGCGTGAACGTGACAGACCAGATCATACGGCAATCAATGTAGAAGCGAGGTCACCACTTGGTTCTCCATTTTCAGAAACGTATGGTTCCAATCCCTCGACGCCTGGAATGGCTGAATGGAATTCAAGGAGGAGTGGACCTCCGAGCCGTTCACGCAGTCGTCGGCAAACAGGAGAACTAGAATACCACACGATTTCAAGGTTGTTTCTCAAGCCCGTCCTGCTCGTCCTCTTCGGTCTCGCCCTTCTAGTCATCACCGCGGTTGGATTTTCTCAGACCCAGCAGCGAATCACAAACGCTAACAATTCCCGGATCGCAAAAGCTGGCGTTCCGCCTACAGGCGAAGATAAAGACGTTGGGGTCAACGTTGAAGTGAGTAGCAATGGCGGTGTATCGTTTGCGTATATTGGCACGATCTTTGTAGTGGCTTTGTTAGTCGAGTGAGTGTTATCAATCACAATCATACTGGCAATATGCTTTCGTTCTGACTCTATTTTCCCATACCTTTCTCCGAACAGAGTCTGGATTCTCGTTGGTTCACTCCGGAATTTGTATCACCGCCTGGGAACCTGGGTCGACCAAAGATACCCTATCTTACTGCCAGATTTATCAGATCCAAATGCGATCACACCCCCGCCACCGGTTCTTCCATGGTGGGTCAATGCACTCCAAATCCAGCCCCAAGCAATCCGACCTCCCCTCTTGCCGCCCTACGCGGCTGTCTTGAATATCATCCGCACAGGGGGCCGTATATCTACTACGCATGGCACAGGTGATGCAGAGGACGGAGAAGTGATCCGAACGCTCGCAATTGGTCAAGGTCAGGCTGCACCTGCATTCGACGGAGAAGAGTTCCGTCAATCGACCATATTGCTAGCCGGACCTCGAAAGGTAGAGAATTCAGCGAATCCCGGTGGGCACTCGACTCCTCCATCGCCATCCTCTGGCGGGCTTATGCGGAGCCTCAGCCGGTCCCTCACTGCCCGTCTGACTGGCTTTCGGCATTCGACTGATCATAGTACAGAGTCCAACCCTCAGCGTCGCGGTTCGCGCATGTCGCAAATTGAACCGACCATCTTTCTGACTCCAGTAACTCAACAAGCTAATGCAGAGCTTCCGCGTTCCCCGGCTCAGATTCACCAACCTCATCAACCTACGATTTCCAGGCATGAGCGAGAATTAGTGCTCTAATACATCTTTTGACTCATTCGTATCACTTTCGGTTTCACAGATCTCAGGCCCACGGAAAAGGATACTAGCAGGCCCTTCCCGGGACCATTGTCTCCCATTAATTTAACTAATATCTTTCTACGTATCTTTCATCTTTGCCCCACAACTCTACTGTATCGCTCAGGTTGGGCCAATCTCCATTGCGGTTTTGACTCGAGTTTCTTTGTGATTGTTGATCTGAGGCTGTAGGCAAGATCTGTTCAGACATTTGACATCGCTTTAGACCAAAAACAAAACTCCCGTACTCAAAACAAGACGTATTCATACAGTTTGTGTGTGTGTGCATATGCGCCGCATGTTATCTCTTTGTATCAAATTCAAACCGTTATTTATTTTCAACCTCACCGGTGGTGCGTTTTTTTTTTGTTATTGTCGAAATTATCTCATTCATGCCTTATCTTTCTGTTCTCTCTTATCTCTCTTCTTTGCTCTTCATTGTCCTTTTTTGTTTTTTTTATTCTGATTTTTTTTTTCGATCTGTATGACTTGTATCACAGTCCTATATAATTTCCTTTACCTTTTGTTTTCCCCCTTTGTTTTCGTTCTCCTGTTTTTTTTTTTTTAATTTTTTTAATCTCTTTCGGTGAACAATATTCAATTGATTTGAAAAAAGAAAAAATCACTTTACAAAATGATCACCTAAATAATCTCCTCTTGATCAGATTGGGTTTCAAGCTTTTTTTTTTTTTTTTTAATTTCATAGTTGTGTAAATATATAAAGGTTTTTTTTATTCTTATTTTATTTTTTTTGCGTTGTGTGTGTGTGTCTGCATCATCAGTCAGTAAATACATATATATATATATATGATTTTTGACTGTTCTTTTTTTTTTCCAAAACTTTTTCCTTTCAAAAGAAAAAAAATATTAAGGTTTGCATAGTGTTATTGTGTATATATATATTTTTCTTCTTTTGAGAAAGTTTAAAAAAATTATTTGAAACTTCTTCCTACTACCCACCCAACCCCCCCCCCCTTCTTTTTTTAAAAAAAAAAACATATTAAGTGGCAGAGAGCTCTCTCTCTCTCTCTCTCTCTCTCTCTCTCTCTCTCTCTCTCTTCATGAGAAGAACCAAAAAGTTGTTAACCTCCACTCTCAGCATAGATATCTTTTTTTTTTTTTTTACACAGGATGAGCTATAGTGGTTCTCAAATCTTACCTGGTTGGCAAAATACCTGGTACACCTAGTTAAATTTTTTTGGCTGTAACTGGGTGTACTGGGTTTGACCTGTCAGATTTCAGACCCAACCACCCACTTATCTCATTTTTCACCCCTCCCACCCTTTGCCTTGGTCACCACCTGAGTCAGCTCTCTACATGCCAACTTCAACACTCTGTCATGATATCTTAGCCTACCTGAGGTATTTTTTTTTTTTTTGGCCTTCAGGTAACTTTCTTAGCCAACCATTACCACCCCTCAATCAGCCCTCAAACCAAGCCCAAGGGCATCTTAGCTGGCGCAATGATTCTGGATCAACATGAAGCCAAAGAAAACCCAAGTGATGTTGATTTCAACCCAATGCTCATCTTCATTTTCCTTCCTATGTACTTCTCCTCACATCATCTTGGGATTCAGAGCAAAATCCAGATTGCTGGACAAGAAGGGTGTCAGACTTTGAGTGGGAGGGGCCAAAATCCAATTCGTCAAGGGGGCTACAGTGTCACAACCTCATCCTGTAGGGTGGGAGGGTGGTTGACAAAAAATAGTGGTATTATCGCTCACACTCAGTTCATTAGTGGCATTCACTGCAGAACTTGTGTTAGCCAACAGGGTCGAGTTGTCATCAGGGGAAGTCGCAGTGCTCGTCGCACTTGTGATGTTAGAACCTGAATCAGATGAGTTTGCGATTGGGGAAGTAGCATTGACGGACGAATCCGAGACAGCCGCAGAGGGATCCGTGGTAGTAGCGAGTGACTCATTGGTCATGTTTTGTATCCCCATATCAGTTCCATTGGTTTGAGAACCATCCTGATCACTATCGCCCTCGTTTTTGGGGGAAGTAGCGTTAGGCGAAGTAGTAGTGGTACTGGGGGGAGACGCATCGGGTGGAGTTGGGTGTGCAATTGGCATCCGCAGTTTCGGAAATCGCGGGAGCAGACGAAGTGGGGAATTTAAGTGCGGATGTTTCATCTTCCTATTCTTACACTCTGTGATTCTAGAAGAAGGAGGAGGGAGTTGGATGAATGGAGTGTATGGGGTACGAGAACTTAGGACAGGCTCAGGAACAGATGGGTTAAACCACTCCTCTTCTTTCCTATTGAGAGGGAATGAGCTCATCCGTCCGAGCCTACACAGCCTAACCCACTAGGGTCTTTGTTCCTTGGCCCTGTTCCCATTCATTGACCATCACTCTATTCAGCCTACTACGGTTTTGTGGACTTCTACCACCTCCGTCGTGCCTCCTACTGAAATATCCGAATACTGTTTGCCGAACGAAGCGTACACTACCCATACTATCATATCCCAATGTCGTTGTAAGGTTTCTATTGGAATACTACCACCACATTCAAAAAAAAAAAACACCTTGTACATAGTTCAGCATTTTGAAGTAAACATATCTACACTTTCCACAATTATTATAATATTAGGTAACTACTATTGATTGCTAGTGGTAAAGCTTTGATCACCATTCACAGGGGTATATTTGTAACTTGACCCCGAAGAGTTGTTTATCAAATCAGAAAAGGGGGAGGATTGAGCCATTGACTTGTCAAGTCATTTTTGAGAAAAGTTCAGCTCAAGCATTCCAAGAAAAACAACCTTGACTTCTTGAAAACTTGAGTTTTGAACCAAAGAATAGACTTTGTTTGAATGTCCAACATTACCAGTCTTGTCACTAGCTACCATACACCTTCACTCCAATCGTTCAGATTTTGCCTCAATGTGATAGCTGAAAGACAAGGCTGGGCAATGGAGGTAACTTGATCATTGTAATTAATCACAAGCCTTGAGCTCCGGTTAAGCATCTGATGGTGCATAAGATGTCTTGAGTAGAAGGAGTACCAGATGAGGAAGAGAATTGTGTGTTTGTAATTGTCACCCTATGGAGACTTTCCCAGCCTACTCTACCAACTGTTCAAATAAAGCTATATGTGCTCCTAATCAACAAGACTCTCGGCCAATCTCAAGTCGAGCAAAGAATCAATCATGCATGAAAAAAACCAAGGTGATAAATTAGGACACAAAACCTCTATCAAATCCAGATCTTACCACACCAAGTCTTGAGCAATTTGAGAGACACCAGTTCAAAGAATGAGCGGGTGATTTTCTTGGATCAAAAGAAGCAAAAAGTAGAATAAAGGGAAGAGAGTAAAAATAAGCAAACGGAGAATATAATGAGACCATGTGCCGCAAAAAAAAGCACGTTTCGAGAAACACCCATCTTGCCCTACACACACACACACACACAAATGCGCGCACATCGTATCCCATCACAAAAACTATAATTACACCACTCGTCGTCTCGACCCGAAAAAGTTCTTTTACTCCTGGGCTGTTCTTAGCCTTCCTGCCACCTTTCAAATGAAAACAATGACACTCGTGTATGGGGAGGGGGGAGAAATATAAATGGAAAAGAAAGAAAAGAGTGAAAAGAAAGCCAATGATGGAAATAAAATAGACAAGTGACTAGACATCTTACACTCACAACTTCCACCCTTCTTATCACCTCACCATACACTAGCAAAAATAAATAAATAGAAACTTTTAAAGAGTGGAAGCCCATTGGACTAGGTTGACGTCGTCAGCTTGAGCTTTAAGGAACCAGTCAAATGTTGTGAGCTGTTTAGGTGTTGGCCTCGAGTCGTGATCTTTCAACAAACATGCATCGAGGAAGTCGCAAGTATGTTTTGAGAAGTGATCTGCAGGCAACTTAGGTGCCGGCTCGCTAAAAAAAACACCCGATCGAACAATCGATGTCAGCTTATATGAGCAAGAAGGAAGGAGAGATGAAAAGAGAACAAACTTGACGACGTGTTGAAGGAGTTCGAGTATACTCATTTGTGCTCCACCACCTGCAAGGCTTACACCTCTAGGTTTCTTCTTCTCTTTCCTCCTTTCTAAAGCAGTCTCAAGTGCATGAGTACTGTTAGGACGCGCAGGAGAAAGAGTAAGTTCTTCACCAGATGAACGATCTGAACGATCTCCTTCATCTTCTGAGAAAGGAAATCGTCCAAGAGCTAATTCGATAAGTGTAATCCCAAGCGACCAAACATCTGATTTAACAGTATATTGTGCGCCTTGAATTCTTTCAGGCTAAATAGACAATGAAATAAAATAAAATCCTTTCTCATTCTTTCAGAATGAATTAAAATAACGCTGTATTATGATTTGAAGATGGTAAAAGTGAATGACTTACGCTCATATAAGTACTTGTACCTACGAAAGTATCAGCGATCGAATTGATTAATTCGCCTGATACTCCAAAATCGCAAATCTTAATTTGTCCTTGAGAATTAAATAGTACATTCGAAGGTTTCACATCTTCAAAAAATAACAAGAAAAACAAAAAACATGAGCATTTGCGGTGGAGAACTATCCTGAAGAAAATTTCTTACCTCTGTGAATGATTCGGTGAGAGTCATACAGGTAAGTAAGTCCAGATACTACAGCAACAGTAATTTTTCCAAGTACAGGTTCAGGTATAGGACCTGTTTTCTTGTAAATGTTATCAAGCGATCTATCGAAACAAAACCAGAACAAAAAAAGAAAGCAAAGATGAGAACGCATTTTAAAATGACTTTCTTGATGTCAAAAGAGCTATAGTCTAAAAACTTCTCCAGCTCTCTACGACCAAGATTCAAAGTGGGTGAAGAATGGAAAAGGAGAGAGAGAGAGAGAGAGAGAGAAAGACAAACCCTTTGTCCATGTGTTCCATGCACATACAGATGTGAGGATCCTGTAGATAAGCTCCATAGAAAGAAACTATAAAAGGAGACCGACAATCATGCATAATTTGAAGTTCTCTTAAAATTTGTCTTCTAACTGAAGGTTTAGCGTCTATATGAACGAGCTAATAAAATAAAATAAAATAAAAGTAAAATGTAAGATTTAATTTGACTCTTTTTATCTATTTTTATAAATGAATTATGATGATGAAGTCAGAGATAGAGATACAAACCTTCCTGGCCATAATAAGTTTAGTAGGTACATGAATTGCCTTACACACCGTTCCACCATTTCCTGCACCTAAATCACCAAGTAATTGTATATCTTCTGCGTGTAGGTCTAGTTTAAATTCTAATCCAATTTCAAGTGTAGCAAGTTGTTCGCTTAATTTATTATGATAATCCATTCGATTAGCACTTGCTGGTTGACCATGACGTGAGAGTGGTGATGAGGCAGAAGCGGCCGAAGTAGAGTTGGATGAGATCGATGATGAGTCTGCTCCTAATAAGTTAGACTTTGTGGAGGATGAGGTAGTCGTCCGACTGTGAGATTTATCAGACTTGGGTGTACCAGTGATTGCTGATGCGCCTGCACCGAGGGCGAGGCCCTAACAGAATAAGAGAGAGGTTAAGATTGAAGTCAGTTAGTTGATGAGATAGACTGAAGAACTCATCCACCTTCTTATTTCTGTTCTTCTTTGCAGGACCAAGCATCTCGATTATATAATTTCTTCAACTTGCTAATTTAATCACAACCTGTGCTCAGTTTGATTTGGATTGATAGTGTTTGAGTCTGAATCTGAAGTCTGTTGGGAGTGAATGATAAGTTGAAGTGGTTCAAGTTGAAGTCTGACTTGAGTGTGGTCCGTTTGAGTGGGAGTACAGGTTGGATTAATAAATCACAGTCTCCTTGACTACGGTGATGTATACATAACCAGCCTCAAAACTTGAAAAAAAAAAAAAATCAAGAGTAAATTTTCAGAAGATTGATTAAAATTTTAGAACACACCTTAAAAAAAATAACAAAAAATAAAAAAAAAAACAGTTCACACCAATTAAACAAGTAGTGTCTCTGAGACCAGTATCCTAAACTAGGCCTGTGTGTTTTTTCGTATATACACTACGGCAAGGTTTCCTCGGAACCGGATGTTTACCAAATATGCAGCCTGGAATCAAAGCTCTGTCGGACATTCTGATCCCGGATGTCTCACCGGACGTTCGGCGGACTTTCGACAGGACATCCGTCAGAACTTCCTTCCCATTGGACAGTGATGCTTGGATTGAATGTAACATTCTTGAATCTGAATCTTGACAAATGCATATTCATGACTAGCACCCATCTGCCACTAGCATCCCCCCAATTGACTCAAAAGTGTTCAAAGCCACTGCCAATCCATGCTGAACAAGTCTGATCAACTCTTTCTGATCTTTCCATCCTTTTATAATGCTCAGACAAAGGTTAATGAGGGTTCTTAAAGTTGGAAACTTGAACAGATGCAACAGAGGAAAAAGGTAAAGCTTGAAGCTTTTTTATTGGATGGTCTATCAAGTCCACAAAATCAAGTGGTTACTTGCCAGAACACAAACATTCTCACAGGTCCTCACCTATGGAGACATTCATACAACCTCAATTGGGGTCACACTACCATCCTAATTGCCTTGGATCATGATATCCAAGGCAATGTTGGATGATGCCTCTAAGGGAATTGAAACTCGTGGCTTTTACCATAGGAAAACATCAGTGCCAATCAAGCCATTGGATGAAAACCTTGGGTGACCAATCCCTTGGATGGATCCATCTGAGGCAACTGGGAGGGCAGTGCCAACATTCATCTACTGAGCTCAATACAGCTTGATTGAGGTCTTGGCAGGTTTTGAAAGAGTTTCTGATCTCCAATGACCTTGATCAAGTTTTCCCAAGATTGATACGCTTTGCTCATCTCTTGAATGATCATTCAATGGGATTACAGTACAAGGCAGAGAGACTGGACTCCCCAATATACGCATGTGAATATGCTTTTGTCAAGATTCAGATTTTGAATTTCAGATTTGAAATGTCACATTCATTACACTACGGGCAAGGAGCTGACGCATCCTTGATGCGTCATGCGGACGCAGCAGGGCCGGGTCTGCTGCATCACGTGCTACACTACACTCAACTTCTCAGCATCAGCTGCCATTCATGCAGCGTCACTTTTACATACATTCACTTGGCGTCACCTCCCTCAATTATATTTTCCACAATATGCTTTCAAATCCCACTCGAACTATCCTCAACTACTTTCTTGAAACTATTCAATAATCTGTTGAAATGTGTGCCTTGCACTTTCCATGGACAACATCAAAGCAACAAGGTAGAAGACAAGTTGATATAAAGTGAAATGAATAATCAATGAGAATGAGGAAATCAACATTGAAAGTGGGGCAGACAAACACTCAAGTCAAGGGTTTCAAAGATGTTTTCAAGTGTATGCTCTCCTCAGCTTTCACC
>MU167299.1:209684-223927 GCA_015951145.1 Cronartium quercuum f. sp. fusiforme G11
AAAAAAAAAAAAAAAAAAAATGGAAGCCCCTTGTTCAATCTTGTGCTTTGTGGCTGTTAGAAAGAAAGAAAAGAAGCTTAATTAGGCTTTCATTTTTTTTTCTCAGTTGATCCAACAAAAAAAAAAAAAAAAAACAATTTGGCTTGATTTTTGTTACTACCATTAAAAAAAAAAGGGTTTCTGAAAGGGAAGAAATTCAACTCTTAAACAAAGAAATCCTACCAGAGATTTATTTATCAAGAGACACAAAAATAAATTTATTCTTTAAATCTCTTTCAATCAATTTTATTTGTCCTTCCCTCTCTCTCTCTCCTCACCTTCTTCTAGAGATGCTTATAAATCATTTCAGCATGGCCAACGTACTAAAGAAGTTAAAAATAAAAATAAAAACTTTATACATTATAAAATACCATACAACAACTTGACTTTTGCTTTATTTTTTTTCTGCTGAAAACCTTCTTCTCAGAAAAAAAAAAAAAAAAAAAGATGATCCATAACTTCTTTGCATCCTTTACTAACATATACCCTCCAGCCAAACCCCTCCTCCTTCTTCTTCCAAAAATATAAAATATAAAAATAACACTACTTTACCAAGCGTCGATTGCCATAGCTAACGTTAAGCAAGATCACTCTTGCATCTTCTCCGCCTTCTTTTCGGCCTTCTTCTCGGCTAACCAAGCCGTGATACGAGCCTTCAACTGCTCATCTATCCTCAGTTGACCCATCACAAAAAAAAAAAAAAAATAAGTATAACGCCCAAAAAGGCAGGTTTTTGTATAGATATAAGCTATCCTGACCCGGTAAAATGTCCTCAATCTTTAAAGGCATTCGATTAAAAGGATCCGTTGCATCACTAAGGAAATGTTGCTTGATTGTAGACATATCGACTGTCGTCTTTGATGTTGGTAATATGACTGGATCCTTCATCAATGTTGCCATGACCGGATCTAAGATGTAGGCCACCAATAATAGAACCGAAATAATCAACAAAAAAAGAAAAAACATGCGTCAATACGAGTTTGAGAGTGAAGTGACATACCCAAGAATTCATCCGGGATATCCCCTAATTCCTCCTCCTCATCCGCCTCAAGCTGTTTCAGCTCCTCTACCGCTTCTACTAATGTCTTCAACTTGGCAAGTTCAGCTTCAGTCTTTAAGCTTGCCTTCCTTGCGACCCAGTCTACGCGCTCAAAAAGCTCTTTTGTGTAACTCCGTCCGTCTTGCGCAATAGCTTGTTGGAAGGCTGACCTGTTGGAGAGATTGAGATATACCTGAACAAGGTCGGCGAGCAGAGTCTTGGGGTGGAAGTTGAACTTGTTAGCGTCCTTCACTTTCAGTGTCTGACACGCCGGCCCCGCAAGTGTGTTGAGGTTGTAGTCAAGCATCGCTGCGAGCCGAACAACGATCTCAGACTTTAAAAACGCCTCTGGGGTTTCTTCCGTAAACGTCTTAAGCATATTCACATTTTCGTTCGCCAAACTGAGGAAAGCTGGACATTGGCGCTCGGCCTGATGTAATTTCGATTCTTCGTCTTTGCGATCCGCTTCACTCAGCGCTTCCCAAGCCTCTTTATCTGCCATCTTTGTCTCAATCCTATGGACTTCTTGAAGCTGACTCAACGTGTCATCCAAGAGAAAAGTCACGTCGTTCATGAGAAGATTTGCAAAACGGACAAAAGATTCCGTGCTGGATTCAACTTTGAGCGCTCGTCGGTGAGTTTGATTGTCCCACACCTTTCTGAGAATGAGGGCAATGTCTAAAAAGGCACAAGCGGTAGATTTCAATACGCCTCCCAGGTCATATGATTTCCGGATGACTTACACCTGCGCGAATAGACTTTGGGCAAACAAACCAACAAAAGAGAGAAAATTTGTGGATGAGCAAATTGGAATGTATAGAAAGCTTGGTTTGGTGGATGAGAGGGTTACTTACATTTATCATAGAACTGAGAATGGCTACCCGTGATCTCGACCTCTATTGGGGACGCAAAAACGCAAATGTTATTAGAGGATGAAACCATAAAACCGACTGACTCCGCACACTCACCGATATAGATCTGCATGAGCGCGGGCATGAGATGTTTGAGCGACAATGGATGGTAATTCAACGAGTCGCCCAGAACACCATTCGGCCGACCAGGGACGGGACGAGTGTTGAAATACAAGATCTCAATGAACTTTGATTTTAGGTGATAATTTTTCAGGTATGGGGTAGTCAGGAAGACGAGTGTGAATGTCAATAATTCATCGATTACTACGGAAGATTGTAATAGCGTCGGTGGGGAGTGGCGCGAGACGAAGGAGTAAAACTCGATCACGTCCTCGAGGACATATTCTGGTAGCATGCGAAACGCAGTAGGGCATTCCGGAGGTAGCGGTAATCTGAGTTGACAGACATGACAGACTTCAGAATGGATGCGTTGGAGGTGAGAAATTACATCGGGACTCACTTGATAGGCGTCTTAGGATGTTGATGGATGGGATCAACCATTCGAACGCACCAGGTCATCACAAAGCTGCAGAAACTATTGCACTTGGCCAAAAATTCGGGGTCACACATCTGAACCTCGTAGGCCAGCAACTTGGCCTCTCGCGAGTAAAGCTCTTTCTAGGAATACGAAAATCTTAATCAGCACTCCCTCCCCCCCCCTCCCCGAAAGACTCTTCGAACAGTCTTCGATGGATTCCAAAACTATTAATGCGTTCAGACACACCTGGAACTTCTCAACACTGTTCTTGAACGTAGCCTCGTGGGGCGTTCCATCCCACCTGTGATCATCCTTTAGCCGCGCAAGTTCTTTCTTCATGTCATCAATATCTCGCGCTCGTTTGTCCCAGTTCTTCGAAACGTGAAGGATGCCCAATCTGAAAATAGCCACATTGAGGAAAAAGATTTCTGAGATGAAGTTGACAGGCGTAGCTAAAGCCCAAATGCGACAAATTCAGGCAAAGATCATTAGTTTAATGAACGGTTGAGAAATCACCTGACAAAGGTTCTTGAATTGAGACTTCAGTAAGATCTGCAACACTGTGATTTATTTCATTGGGACACAGTGACAACGGTGATCCTTGCATTGCATTGGAGATTAAGCCCAAATCTGAAGTAGAATCCCACCGATTTAATCATTTAGGTATAATAGCATGCACTTACATTGAGCCATTTCTTCTTC
The DNA here is from genome assembly GCA_015951145.1 of Cronartium quercuum f. sp. fusiforme G11. NCBI lineage: Eukaryota > Fungi > Basidiomycota > Pucciniomycetes > Pucciniales > Coleosporiaceae > Cronartium > Cronartium quercuum. The sequence goes on from MU167299.1 coordinate 212,854, forward strand.
AGCCAAAAAAATTTCAAACTCTTGTTTGTTAGCATTGATCTTGGTTTCCTCCCTAATATCTAATCGATTGGAATGTTTAAAGTAAAGTGGGTCGACCTTCTCAATCTACGTGAGAGAGATAGAGGGAAGCAGTCTAAGAATCCCCGACAGAAGATGACACGAAAGGACCAAGAATACTAAAACTTACCTTTGAAAATTGGGGGTCCAAAAACGGTCCCGCAAACTGAAGTAAGACGGCTTGAATGTTGATGATAACACCATCAGATGCGACGGATCCCCTGTCGACGTGCATTGCACCACGTTTGGCGTTCAGTTTAATAGCTTGAGCCCAAAGTTTCAAGACAGCCTCTCTTGACTCGGGCCCGGCCCGGACGATTCGATCAAAGATGTTGTACAAGCTGAGCTGCAGCTCGAAATCGACCAGACCTCGTCATTGTGCACGAAACAGGGGTTAGTGAGTAGAGCAACATACCTGTAAAGAGTTCAACGTTTGCTGAAGGCTCGTGGTAGCCGAATCGAGATCAGCCCGAGGTCTTTCGTTTGGATTGTTGAAATATTCTTTTGCAATCGCCGGCTGACAGTGATCACTCAACCAACACCTAAGTCGGTACAGGGCTACTTATGGTGCCCAGAACAGGGAGATAAAACAACTCACCGCACGATCTGGAAAGGTGGATAATGCTAAGACGGGGCCTAGTAGCCAAAAGATCTCGATTCGCCTCCCCGCATCTTTTGCGTCATCAAACAATGGCATCCATTCCCTGAGTTTGGGCACGATCTTTGCAATCGCTTTCACCTCCATCAGCTCTCCCACCACTCGTACTGGCACCCTCCACTCATGCCCACCAACATGCCATATCGACAGCCGTAAGTTGTTGTCGAGTGTGATTTGAGAGAGGACGGGTCCAATGATCTCCTCTAAGCCATCGTCATGAAATCGCTGCGCAAGCTCATGGATGAGCGTCCAGATATGTGGTATTAACGGATGTCCAGGTGGGGGTTCGGTGAGAAACCGCATGAGTTGAGTTGTCCCATGAACTTGTGGCAGAGGTTGTGGGTCCCTGAACATTGCCGGGTCCTGGATCGTGAGCCCAATGTAACTGATCAAGAGTTCTTTTGCTTGATCAATCAGCGGTAGTCGTTCAGTCAGATGAAGCTTTGAAGCTACCACCTTCGCGCGTTCCTCCATCGCTCGAAGCCAACTTGTAGACAGGTATTCAAAGATGCTTTCATTAGGTAGTGAAGCATAGACCGTGAGCATCATCGGGTCGTCAGTCATGTCCGTGGAGTCGAGCGAGAGCCGGGCAATTAAGACCCGATCGATGATGTCCATCGTCATTAGTTTAGATGAACCTGTGTGCATAAGTACCTCCGATCAGCGAACACGTCTAAGGCTTTTCTACATGAGTGAACTTTACGTACCTGATTCCTCCTCCTCCAGTTCCTCTTTTAGCTTGAGGAGATAAGTCAAGCTCCAATGGGATTCAGCCGCAGCTGACTCCTGTATCCAATAGGAGAAATGGATATGACCAGTTGATCAGCCAGAGGGATAGAGAAAAAGTGTTGATGAGAGGAAATACTGACATCCAAAGTCACTTTGAGGATATTGGAGATTAGGTTGTGCTGCCATCTCCGAAGTTGATCCTCAGTGAGCGGTGTGACGGGTGTGACAAGCTTGGATGAGACCGAGCGCGGTGGCTGGCTAGTGTTAGAGGGAGGACGTTTGGCTGGAGTGGATGGCCCAGCTTTTGGTACTACCACCGAGTTGGAGGCGCTGGAGGTTGGAAGCTTTGACGTCATACAAGGGACAAGCAGAAGGATTTTTTTTTTTAAAATGTCAGGAATCTTTGGAATACTCAACAGAAACCTGTTGAGGGTGGAAGGGCACATACCTTGGCTGTAGGGCGTCCTAAAGGCTTAGGATCTTGCTGAGGCCGTTGATTTGGTGGTGGGTTTGAGTTTGGGAGAGAACCACCGAGTTTGGCGAGCCGTTTGAGTCTGATTCGATCCGCATCCAGTTGAGCATCTGAGCTATCGGGAACGAGCTGAGGCTGAGTTGGAGGAGGGTTGTTGGATGGCATGTTGAGTTGGAATGGTAAGTGGGTGGGACTGAAGTTGAAGGAGGGAACTCGATCGAACATAATCTCGATCGAGACTCGGTTATCATTAGCCTTTAAGTACATAACATACATACCCTTAACCCTACTGTCACACAGATTGAAAGCATGGCTACATAGGTCCACACACACCACAAAAAGAGAAAGCACCTATACATAAAGAAAGCTTCAAGACACCAAATGGACCCATTGATCGTAATCTTTTTCCTTGTATTGGCAGTGTATCTTGATGGGTGTTGAAACAAGCAAAGAAGAGGAATCCCTTTTTTTGAGGGACAAGAAGGAACTTGTGCGCTTACCTTCATGCCAACGGACACAGTAATCAACTTGCTTGGTGAAATAAATGCAGAGTTTTAATCATCCTCATTATATCTATCATCGAGACCAAGAGTTGTTTGCTTGAATGAATGAAAACATCACTCAATACTTAGGCTAAGGATAGGATCATTCTCAGAAACTGTGATGTTCCTCAGTTCAATACAATTCTCTCTGAATGTTATCTTTCTCTCACTTTTTTCAAAACACGTTAAATTCAATCACACAACATGATCATGATCTCATTTTTTCACATATATATATATTTATAAAAGAATATTATAATTCCAAGAGAAAAGAGAAAAAAAAGCAACAACAAGAAAAAGATAAAAGACTCATAAAGTATAGGCCGAAAGAGCTGTAAAAAAACAGATTTAAAAAACATTTAGCCTATGATCCACTTGGTCCTTCTTCGTGCTCCTCATTTGTAACTGTCACCTCGGCTCGGCAGTAAGGGCATCTCATGGAAAACTTGAATGATTGCTGTGAAAAAAGAACAAAAACAAAAAAAACATCAACTTTAGCAATCTTTGGTTCTTTCAGATAGGTAAAGAGAAGAAGGGAAAAGTTCAAAGAAAAAGAAATCATACCTCAGCACAAGTGACATGTAAGATGTGAGATTTGAAGCATTTCAACTCTATGACTTGACAGCCTTCATCCCAGTCTTCCATACATACTGCACACCTAACATTATCGCTCTCACCTACCACATAAGGTCTACGGCCAAGGTTTTGGACGGCGGTCACAGCTGGAAGTTGAGGTGGGTTTGCTGGTGTCTGTACTTCATTTCCAACAAATACTGGGAACCAGTCAATGATTTGTCCACCTGGAACTTGAGGTTGGGGTTCTGGTGCCTGTACTTCGTTTCCAAAGACTGGGAATAAGTCAATGATTTGTGCACGGAACTGTGGGATGTGTTCGAGTGTTGCAGGAAGGAAGATAGGTGAGCCAAGTTCAGGAATTTCATCTTGAGATTCAATTGCCCATAGCCACTCATCAATCTCTTGCCAGTGCGTGAACTCGGGCTCGTTAAGTGGCCGATCGAGTCCTCTGAGACGTGTTAAGTCTTCCTCAAAAGGAATGAGGTCAGTGAGGATGTGTTCGTCGTCTGGCGTCACCTGGGGCTCCTCTTCATTAGGCATATCAAGGAAGGGTGTATCATTAGTGTGATCCATCTTTATTTTATCTTGACTTTGTTAATTAAGTTTTTGCTTTGAGGAGTTTTGTTTTTTTGGTAGTGGAAAGGGATGAAAGATTTATTATGAAGGTTTTTTTTTTTTGAGATGAGTGAGTTGTGTTGGTTGGTGTGAGAGAAGGGAGAAGCAGACAGTCAACCATCTTTTATACTTCTTGGATACTGTAACTCGGCTGAGATTCCTGCAGTTGTGGGCGTCTTTTTTTTTTTTTTTTTGCATTTTGAAAAGAATAATGTCTTTGCCCGCATATTCAAAGGTTGGGTCTTGAAAGAATGTCATTAAAATGTGGATGCTGATGGTTTGAAAGCTGAGACGGGAGGATGAAATGTTGCATCCTCAACCGCGGTATGGACGCATCATAACCGATTGCTCAGTGAACAGCTTGTCAAAGCTTTGCGAACTGTGGCTCATAATGTCTTTACGTGTGATTGAGTTCTGCCACGACAAATGTGTAGTCAGAGAAATAATGACATGCAGCGGAACCCCAATCCTGAGAAGTGCATTATGTGTGTGCAGCGTGGGGTGAACACTTTTGGCTTGCCCACCTTTGACTGTTTGAGGGCAGGCTGAGAGATTCGAGCCACACGAGTTGCTAGTCTACTCAGAATTTGTCCAGTGCTTGTAGATCCCTATGGAGCATTCAGTGATACAAAACAATCTTGCCTGACTTGCTCCCCAGGCTTAGATCATACCAAAAAACTCTCTACATGAGGCAGAATACAAGAGACGAGAGAAGGTGAACTTTTAGACAGATATTTGGGTCCCACCTTGCTCAAGAGTTTTAGAATACTCCAAGACCATTTACACCCGAGCCCTATCCTTATTGAGACCTTGTGATCAGTTCTGAATAGACCAACATGTAAATGCAAGTATCTTATCTCTGGCTTCATGTCTTGTTCGCCAGGTTCCCATTTGCTTACCAGTTTGCAATAAAATGTTTCCTTTGAAGCTACATACTCAGGCTAATGATGAGCAACTGTTTTTTCTTTTTTTGGAATGTTTACTTCTTGGCATTGGAAAAGTGAATCCATCTCTTACCAATGTTCCCAAGACTGAAGGAAACTGAAGATAGTCAAGGTGAATTTGTGAATTGAGTTGAAGAATGAATGTGATGTAGAGTGTTGAGGTGACCCATGAGTTGTACTATGTAGTGTAAAATAGCTGGTACCAATGTTTCCATTCAGAATTAATTTCAACTTTAGTGCTCAGACCTCTCTCTTCTCCTCTGCTCTCCTACTACCACACTCTCACCATGCCTTATCACTTTTTTTTTTTTTACACACTCTAACCCATCTCAAACACTTCAACATCACTGGTACTACTAACCTTTCCAAGTCTCTACTCAACATCGGATTGCGTCTACAGTTTTGATAACGGTCAACAGTTTATATATTTAAATCTTCAGGCCTTAAAATACTCTCCAAATAGATTTTTTATTATTTTTTTATTTTTAGGAATTCCCCATGGATCACTCTCATGACCTCGAAAGTCTCTTCCAGGCTTCTCTTTCTTCGGACCTCAACTCACGTCATGCGGCTGAACATCAATTAAAGGCACTTGAACAGACCCACGGCTTCGTCTCAGCTTTATTCTCATTAGTGGCTTCCTCTACCAAAGATTTACCAGTCCGCCAAGCCGCTGCGGTTTATCTCAAAAATCGAATTAGGAATTCTTACGATCGACCGGCTCACCTTAAAACTTTGTCAGTATCTGAACCCGATCGAGCCTTTCTTAAACAACATCTGCTCGATGGCTTGTCGAGCGTACAACCATCGATTCGTGCTCTCCTATTACCTACGCTTTCGGTCATCATTACGACTGATTATCCGCACGCATGGCCTGAATTACTTGCACAAACCGTGAACCTGATCTCGACTAACAATCTACCCCTCATCGAAGCTGGTTTACTTACGCTGGTTGAGATCATACGATTGTACCGATGGGCAGGTCGTGAAAAGGGTGACTTGCCAGATCAAGTCATTAATGCTACATTCCCAATCCTACTGTCTTTAGCTCAAACTTTGATCAATCAATCTGCCGAAGGATACTCTCTTCAACCTAGACCTTCATCTGTGGCTGAAGCTAACTCGAACATTGGGACACTCATGCATCTCATCCTGAAGATCTACAAGACTTCGATCACCGCTGAACTACCTCCGTTCCACCAACAGCATATTGTTCCATGGGGTCAACTTCTTTTGACCGTCGTTCGTAAGCCTTTGAAGGATGCTTTGGGTTTTCCATCTCAGCTTGAAGAACGAGAGCGATGGGGTTGGACGAAAGCTAAGAAATGGGCTTACTTCACGGTCAGTTAACCAAAGGCTTAGGTTAACCTTGGGTTTTAATGCTCATAAAATATACCTTTTTTTTTCCCTCGAGCTCTAGCTTAATAGGTTGTACTCTAGATACGGTTCACCGTCTCAACTACCAAGTACGATGTTACTTTACAAGCCTTTTGCAGAAAATTTTATTGCTTGCTTCGCTTGTCCGATCCTTCGACTGTATCTAGATCAAGTTGAGCTCTACGTTCAGGGACTTGAGTGGATGAGTCGAAGGGTGGTTTGTCACACTATAATCTTCTTTGAAGAGAGGTAAGCTATGTCTTGAACAATTCATTCCGATAGATCATTTTATCCTATTAATCGTATTGTGGGCCTGTTTTGTGATTCTATTTAGTATCCGACCAAAGGAAACGTGGGCTGTCCTTAGGTCACACATCTCTGGCTTGTTACCTAGGTTTATCTTTCCTTTGGTATGTATCACACCGAAAGAGGTACAAGAATTTCAAGAAGAACCAGAAGATTACGCAAGAGCACAATTCGGAGAATTCTTCGAAGATCTTTGTGCGAGCCCTAGTACTATGGCTGCTGGTTTCATCTTGGCATTAGGATCTGGAAGGAAGAAGACAACGTTCATGAGTATGTTGACGTTCATCACCGAAATTTGTGCAAAGTAGGTCGAAAAAGACCAGTGACTTTTTTTTTTTTTTTTTTCGGCAGTGACTTGTTAAGATTTGGATTACTGACTTTGAGAATGTATTTGATAGATATCCCAATGAGGCAAGTCCTCGGGAAAAGGACGGCGCGTTAAGAATGCTTGCTTACCTTGCTACAGTGATCACTGAGACGGTAAATCACCCATACCATAATTGGCCTCCTGATATCTAGTAGATGGGAGCGTTTTTGAGTATCATGGAACTAAAACACATTTTCTTGCTTTGACATTTACTAGAAAACTTTACGTAAAAATATCGAAGAGTGCTTCATGACATATGTCTTTCCCGAGTTCCAAAGCGAGCATGGTTTTCTACGTGCTCGAGTCAGTTTGTCGTCCAACTTTGATCGATTTCTCAATCATGCTGTAGTTCCTTTGGCTAATAAACTCTTTTTTTGGTGATACTTCACCTAGACATGTGAGGTCATACGTAAATTCGAAAATGCTGATACAGAATGGACAAATCCAAAGGTTAGATTAATTGTTCCTCTGTTGGGCTCTCAGTCTACCCTCACTCAACCTTAACTCATACGAAATTGATTAACAATACACTTTCCTGACAGATCTTGAGCACTGCCTACCAAGGCGTGATGCAATGTTTATCCGACAGCGCATTACCGGTACGAGTTCAGGCTGCCCTGACAATTCCCGACTTGTCTGAACATCCTGAGATACACGAGGCATTAGCTCCTCACATCGGAAACGTGATGCAAGGTAAGGGGTTTCACGAAACTTGACCAGGTCTCCCTCAGTGATCAATTCTGTCGTTCTACCTTTTAATCGTCTCGCTCTTTTGTGGTATAGGTATGCTGAGGCTTTCCAATGAGGTCGATCTGGACAGCCTGACGCAATCAACGCGCTGTCTGGTCTCTGCGTTCTCGGACGAGCTCTTACCATACGCTGCCGATCTTGCCCGAGCCTTGCAGCAATCTTACATGAGACTCATGTCTGAGATTGCTGACACACGTCAGAGATTGGGTGACGAGGATGATGATTCGAGTGAAGAAAAGGTATTAGTAGCTATGAACATCCTTAAAACTTTACAACAGCTCGTTGTCGGTCTTGAAGGGAATCCGGCAGTGTTGGTGCAAGTTGAAGCTGCGTCAATCCCCCTGATTGAATACACATTGAAACAAGAATTAGTTGGTGGGTTTGTATAGTAGCTTGAGTGATCTAGGGAGGGCTAAGCTCACATTTGTTCATTTCGCCTCAACAGAGATTTACGATGAAGCGCTTGAATTACTCGACTCGATTCAATTTGCACTCAAGGCGATCTCTAATGCACAGTGGCTTCTCTTCGATATCATCTATAGCATTTTCAAGACATCCGGGACCGATTTCATTTCGGAGATGTTTCCATCACTTGATAATTTCATTACCTATGGTTCTGACTACCTCGCCGCGAACGCCGAACAGCGAAGCAAGATTTTTGACATTTACCTCGCCACTATTACCAGCAAGAGCCTCAGTTGCTCTGATCGTACTGTTGCGTGTAAATTGGCTGATAGTGTATTACTTTGTATGAAGGGGAATGCTGATGAAGCGATTCCGATTTTTATTGAGAACACGATGAAGATCATTCAACGTGGGGTTACGACTGTCGAGCCAACGACGACTAAAGGACTTTACATGCACGCTCTTGAAGTGATTCTTAACACGATCTACTACAATGCGAACATGGCCATGAGCATTTTGGTCAAGAATAATTGGAGTGCAGACTTCTTTGGTGGATGGTTTAATCGGTTAAGCTCGTTTCAACGTACGCATGATAAGAAATTGAGCCTTTTGGCTATCTGCTCGATCCTTTCTATAAGCCTGAATGCCAGCGAGGAGAGTATATTAGTTCAAAGCTCTGCGCAGCTCTTGATTGGTGCTCTTACTTTATTCGAAAGCTTGCCGAACGCTATCAGAAGTGTGTATTCTTATTATCATCCAAAGGTGGAGATGAATCTTACCTGCTCGGACTGATCATTCAAGTTAGATGACTGATTTTGAACTCTATTATCGTCTATTTTCTTATATATATATATATTTTTTGGTAGACAGGTTCGAGTTGGAGAATGAGTATAATATTGATTCCGATGACTCTGATGACGGTAATACGACGATTGACGAAAGCGGTGAACATGACGGTCTGGATGATGCTGGTGAGTCATATTTCCGAACCAAATCCAAGTCGATTGTGAACTAACAGAAAAAAGATGGTCGTCGCTTCCAGATGATGACGATATAGTGGATCCCCAATTGAAAGTTCATTTATGTTATGATGATCCTCGAAGGGTGAGTGATTAGACTTGAGTGTGATCAATCGTTTTTTCAAGTGAATTTACTTTTAAAATTGATTATCTGATTTTTTTTTTAAAAAAAAAAATGCTAAAAGGCTCGAGAGAATGAGGGTGATGACGATCGTACGATCCCTCCCAGTTCACTGTGGAGTGATGAGATCCTTTGGGAAACACCACTAGATCGAGTGGATGTCTATAAAGAATTTGCAGTCGTAATGAAAAGTAAGTCGATCGAGACTAATTAGTAACTGTATCGTTGTACTTAATTTTTTTATTCTTTTGAGCGTGATTTTGTTAGATGTAGAGAATAGTGGTCATCCTATTCTTCACATCATCTCGAATGCTCTTTCAGCTGAGCATAAATTAACCATTCAAAAAATTCTTCATCAAGCTAATAGTGGTGGAGAACAAATCATAAAGAATGAGATTCAACAATCTATTCAAGCCAGTCACAAACAGTAATCCTCCCCCTTCCTTTCAATACTCATCCTAATGACTGAAAAGAAATGAATAAATAAAAAGATGGTAAACTCGTTACTCGCTGTGAGGGAATATCATTTTTCTTCTTGAGTCTTTCAAATATATATCAATACAATCGGTAAGTGAATCATAGAGTTTTGTTAGATTTTTAATTATTTTTTCTCTTATCATATTTTCGGACTTGTTGCTGTCAGAAAATTTGTGCATTGCATTGTGATTACACACTTTTTTTTACCTTGTTCATCCTCTTGCCTATTATTCGTGCTTTGTGAGAGAGTCGAAGCAATTGGAGTCAAGTTTTATGTGTGATGAATGGGGTTTATTTGAGATAGGACAGGTGTGACTCTACGATTTTATAAGTATTTTCAGTTGATTAAATTATTACCTAAATTAGCAGGTGTTAAAATGTACAGTTGAAGAAACGACTCGGTTCGATTTATAAATTATCATCACCAAAACCAAACCAAACCAAACATCATGTCTGAATTTTCTGATAGTCAATCGAACAAGAAAATAAATTCAACCAATTCAATTTCAATCAAACCAACTGACATCGTACCATCAAGAAAATTCACTCAGATTAATTCATCACAACCTCCTTCACTTTTTAATCAAACACTCAATCTCCAAAAGGATGTTATCGATCCAATGTACGTTCGATTTATCATTAATAAAAAATGATTTCAGCTCAACATTTTGAGATACTCATTCCAACTTTATAATCAATAGGTCATTGGTCGCTTCACCATCAAGAGGACTCGATCATCAACTTGGTGGTAGTAGTAGTAGTACTACTGAATTAAATCAACTTGACCTTACTAACCCAAATTTTCAATCTAGTTTTTTTATTTGGTTAAAAAAACGAATTGAAGCTCATCATGAAATTTTTTTAGATCCTTTAGCTCCTAATTTAAATCGAGCTCAAAATGAATTTGTTAGTAAGAGTAATAGTACTAGTACTAGTAGTAAAACTATCACACCTGAAATTATTTCACAACAATTACAAAGTCTTGGTACACTTATTAGAGAGATTCGTAAATTACGTGAAGGTATTATTTCTATTGGTAGAAATGATTTATTCGCAATTGAAGGTAAAGTCAAGTGAAAATCTTGTATTTTTTTTTTTTTTAAAATATATATATATATATATATTTATAACGTCAACGTTTTTTTTCTTTCTTTTTTTTTTCAAAAACAATAGTATACGAGTTAAGCGCAGAATTATTATTAGAAGCATGTGAATTTGAACAACTTGATAAATTATTACATTATTTAATTTTTAATTTATATCAATTGAATTCAGATCAAATTGAATTAGAACGTCGAATGAATTTTAGTACGATTTATATCTTATTACCTATTGTTAAAAATTTATCTATAAATCAATTTATCAATCAATTTATCAAAATTCATAAAATGTTATTACCTAATGAATTTTTTTCTATACATCAATGTTTTAGTTCATCATTTCAATTTAAGATCTCATTAATGATTTTTAATTCTATCTTACGTCAAAATTGGTTTCGATTTAATTTGTTTACTAAAAAAATGATTCATGATTTTTACTTGAAAAAAAAAAATCATGATGATGATGATGATGATAAAGTTGGTAAAAAAGATAGAATTAAATTAAATGATTGGATTATCATTTTAATCATTCATATCATTAAATTGTTAAGAGATCAAA
>MU167300.1:40905-56292 GCA_015951145.1 Cronartium quercuum f. sp. fusiforme G11
TATTTGGCTCCTGTCATAAGTATACTATGCTTATCACCGCCAGCAAAAATTACTCGGACAAGGCTGTCCGAGGTGTTCTCAGACAGTGAAGTCTGAGTTGATCTCAGACCATGGTTGACCAAGATTTTCTCATCTCAGTGTGCTCAGACTACCACTGACTGAGATGAGAAAATCTCAATCAACCACAGTCCAAGATCAACTCGGACTTCACTGTCCAAGAACACCTCGGACAGCCTTGTCCGAGTAATTTTTGCTGGTGGTGTATGACTCTTGAGACTGAGCCTGAGATGTGGTTCCATTGTTACACTTACTTATTATATATGTAATACATATGTTATGCTCTGCTTCTTCATATGTTTTTACTTGTTACACTTGTAACACCTATTGCATATGTAATACACATGTTACATTATGTTTTAACATATGTACTTACATATCACACATGTAATTCACATATTACAGGTGTAATTCATATGTTACACTATGTTTCTATATGTGTATATATTTGTTTTCAGTCTGTGGGACTGTTCTGCAATCCTCAGGGCTGAAAACATATGTTACATTATATTGCTTCATATGTACTTACATATTACACATGTAATTCATATGTTACACTATGTTTCTACATATGTAATTTATCTAGTTTCAGTCCATGGGACTGTTCTGCAGTCCTCAGGGCTGACACTCCATGCAATTTAATCTTCATGGAAGACCTCTGAAAAAGCCAGAGTTCCAAGAGGGTATTTATGTATTCTGATCCATAGGTCATGTAGCATATTCATGCCCCACCCAGTTTGAAAAGAAATCCAGCTCTTGCTCTTGATGTACTGATCAAAGTGTGGATGAAATTTGGGTGGAGGTAGAAGACCACTCTGGGTAGCCAGAGAAGAGGAATTGATACTTGTGCTCAGATTCTACTCTACAGCTCCCCAGACTGAGGTAATACACCATGTAAGTAAAATCATGCCCTCTACACCTCAACAGTGATTGTATGTAAATGTGTCCAAGTGTCAAGAGCAAGAAGGGTTTACAACCACATAATAAAGACAGTAAAACCAGCATTGGATTTAGGACATCCAACAGTTCTTTCTTTCCTTTTTTTTTCAATCAAGAGGAGGCAAGGTAACAGGTGGAATATGGTTTTACAAAATAGTACAGAGCTGTGCAAGTTCACTAAAAAGATGTTAACAAGTTTGATTGATCTTAGGAGTTAAGAATGGATAAAGTTCAAATGAACTGAACAGATTGTGATTGGAAAAGCATGGAACATTAAATTAAAATAAAAAATAGCTAGCAATTTGATGAGAACCTAGAAAAAATTTAATCAGAACGCTGGCTAAATGAAGGATTGCAGGGGAAGGTCTTACATATTTGCGTATACCACTTCAAATATTTTTGGCTAGATTGGATACGTCTTTCATAATTTTGTTCCAAATGTTGATGTCTTTATAATTGAAGCAGGTGGCGGGCAGGTATAGAAGAGTATACTTGTCCAACTCTAAATGAAGGATTACCAGTTTGTTCAGGGGCATGGCTTTCCAAATCAGATCTATGGTCTGTGAGAGTGCAATGTGGGAAAAGGCAATTAGCCTGGCTATGGAGAACCGGACAAATGAAATTGTGGGCTAAGGTAGAAACGTGTGAAACGTTGGAGTGGTGAATGAGTTGAGTTTTGTAACCAAACCGAGTACATTGTCAGAAGGAAGGAAGAGGGAAGGTGGATGAGAAGGGACTTGGACAATGGGAAAGACGGCCGTCTTTTATAGGCAGCAGCAAGAGGCCTTGCTCAGGCAGTTGGTCAATGATGTATTGTGACTGTGGTCATTGAACTTTGACCCACTGAGTGTGCCAAATGACTGTGGTGAGTCTGACATTAGTTTGTAGGTCACAGTGGAATGCCCATCGCGTTTTGTCTGTTAGAATGACTTGGTTTGAGGAATGTCTTCACAAGGTGCCCAATGTGGCCCGCCAACTGAGGAGTACTGGACATGACATACCAGGCAGTAAGGCGTTCAATAAGTGAGCCTGTTCCAATGATGGGTTTGGTGCGGTCAAATTGACATTTAGGAAGTGTTCACCCTTTAGGTCGAATGAGGTCATGACAGTTAGAAGTGCACCACATTGTCGTTTAAGCTTTATGACTCCAAACCACAACATGAGTCTCTTCCTCAATGACAAGCTCATCTTGATATTCCTTGTGCTTCTAACTGACTTTCCCTTCATTCGTTTTATTTCATTTTTTTGCAGAGGTTGGTGTCAACCTCACTACATTCAGACGTAATTTCCACTGAGGCTTACTGACAACACTGGTTGAACCAGGTCCGAAACTTCTCACTGTGAGCTAACGATCGTTTGCTCAGCAACCCTCACCGATGATAGGTTCCGAATGTCAACCCGTTCGTTTGCGATTACCTGGCTTGATTGAAGGTTTGGAAAACCTTCGGTGGAAACGCCGTGAATCAATCATATGCCCTATCTACATACTGTACAACCGCTCGCTGCATGAAGGCGCAAGCACGCACTGACACGTGGGTAGACTGGCCGGCGGCGACCCGCTGAGGATGCTTCCAGCTATCATCCTCTCATCTGCTAACCGAATGGCCGATGAGCATGATCCATCAGGCCCTTATCCCTCAGCACTGTCACTAATTACGCGGTTGATAGGTGATAGAAGGATGGCACGACTTGAGGCCAGATGTTCGACCGCGCCTCGATGGCGGGCCGCATGCGACGTGAGTGCTTGGTGCCGTGCACATTCACTCAACAGCGGGTCAAATCCTGGAAAGGGCGCCTGGAGACCGCCATCGGGTGGCTGAGGGCCAGTGCTTGCCATCATTTGGCGAAGTCTCGACTTAGATTGCTCCGGTGGGTGTGGTTGTGCATACGACAGAGTTGTTGGGTAGGTATACCGAATTTGTGGACGCGATTGAAATTAGGAACTGGAAAAGGAAGTGAAACCAAAAAAAGAAAAAAAAAAATTAAAATTAAAATTATAGAGCCAGGAACGAAATTCAGAGTAGAAAAATCAATTTGAATTGATATGTACTTTATAAAATTCCAAATCACATCGAAAAATACTCATCCGACATTTATCAAACCAAAGCAAATAATCATACATGTCAACACGGCGTCAAACTCGAAATACCACCTCTGCAATCTCATCAAAGACCAAGAAACAGGCAACGAGGTCGACAGATGTGAAACCGACAGTCTTGAGTAACCCAGTTAATGGTGAACTGGGATCATCTGATGAAAGCCTTTTAAACTTTGCAGTGAATTCTTCAATGGCTAGAGATATTACAGCTCAAATTAAACATCGAGAAGCGAATCGGAATAGACTTAAACCTAAACCATTTCGTCCTCCACCTAGATTTATAGAGGAGGAAGATGAATTGAACCCAGAAGAAGTTCGAGCTCGAGCTTGGCGTCCTAAAGAAGGTGATTTTAAATTTCATCATGAACTCACTTTAGAAGAATGTAAAATAATACCAATTATCAATTCATATCGACCTGAGATTTGGGATCGTATTTTTTGATTAGGTCGACCACCTGAGCATATGTCAGCTGCTACGGCCAACCTACAACGCAAATATAATCCACTCATTAATTTACTTGGTGAGATTTACATCTTATCTTACTTGCTCAAAATTTGATCTTAAAATTCGTTGGCTATCCCAACCCGACTTTTCATTCACAGGGGTCAAGCTTAAGATCGTGAAAGCAGATGATGAGGAGCTAGAAAAGGACGAGGACAATGAATCTACACCTGAGAAGTTCAATCAAGTTGATATCTCGATTCGAGAGAAGCAGCCTGAACCGCGTGTTACTATGGTAAGATCGCGCAAAAGGGTAGCATCTGAAGACCTTGATGAGACTCTTATTCGATCATCGAAGAGAAAAGGCCATCGTGATAAGCCGGAGAAAGACGTAAGCCGTTTCCGAACTAATAACTGTCTTCCTGGACCTCATTCTTTTGTCAGTAGCTTCGATTCTGATATTCACTCTTTTTCCCCCCCCAAAAAAAAAACAAACAACTCTGAAGTCATCCTCCTATCCAAGAATTGAACCAGACACAAGACCGAATTTTGAAATCAAGAGTCCTGATCAAGATATTGGCTCTTTGGATCTCGGGAACGGTTACAGCTTGACATCAAAAATTAATCGATTTTTACGCGCTTATCAACGTGATGGTGTGAAATTCCTTTTCAAACACTACTCAGCTGGAAATGGTGCTATCTTAGCTGATGATATGGGTCAGTCTAAATTTCTACGAGTCATTGTGTTTTTGATATCTTAACTATTTCCTTGTCACTTTTTACCTCTTTCAATAGGTCTTGGGAAGACAATCCAAGTGATCTCCTTTTTGGCGGCTATAATGGGTAAGACCGAGACCCCCTTCACTAGCTTTCTCGTTCAACTTCTTACTATCACCTATCCACTTCTTTCAGGAAAGACAGGGACATCTCAAGATGAGGACTATCGTAGGAAAAAAGTGAATCGGGGCAAAAAAACTTATAAACCGACCGATCTTGGTCCAACTTGTCTTGTCATTTGTCCAAATAGTGTAGTAGATAATTGGGCTAGAGAAATAGAAACTGTAAGTGTACTTATAAGTTTTGGAAAACGTGTATATTCACACTGGATCATAATCTTATCTTTATTCGTATTTTTCCGATATTCTAAGTGGGGATACTTTGAGGTAAGCAAGTGAATCTTAACGAATATTAGACTTGGCTCTTTCTCATTTTGTTTCTCTTGTTTGTCCTTGCAGTTTGGAATCCTTAACTCGTCTAAAGATACTGCTCATACTCTCAAACGTTTCAAAGCTGGTGCATATGATATCTGTAGGTCTGATAGTTTTCGTTGACAAGATCAATAGTACACGCACTGACAATGGAATGCTTGACACATCTTTCTAAACAAAAAAGTGATTTGCGGCTTCGAATATGCTCGTAATAAGATTGACGATATTTTTGATCTTGATCTAAGCCTTGTTGTAGTTAAGCATTAATTCAAATTGTACTTTTTTTTGATATTGTAGAACTGATAAGACCATCTTAGGTTGATGAAGCTCATAGATTAAAAAATTGGAAGTCGGAAACTAATCGAGCACTTCATAGGTTCCGGACCAAGATCAGATTTGGTCTCACTGTTAAGTTTCAAACTAATATTTATCCTATCACGAGTTTATTCTCGATTGACTAAATAAAATCAAAAATAAAACGTTTCTTTAAAAAAAATCAGGGTACTGCATTACAAAACAATCTTGCGTGAGTATTATATCTGGATTAAATGAAGGGTAGATATCTTTCTGATAGACAAATATTTATAGCGAATTACATAGTGTTTTCGATTGGGCTAGACCATTTGCTTTAGGCACTAGATATATGTGGAAAGCATTTGTTACAGATCCTATACTTCATGCTCGAAAAGCCAATGCATCTAAATATGAGATCAGACTCGGTTCAGTATGTTTAGTTCTGTCAACAAAATTATCTTCGATTGTGTTTTTTTTAGAGACTTATCAATTTTAGGATTTATTTTAACTCACAGGAGCGTGCCAGGGCACTGGTCAATAATTGTTGGCCTGACCTACAACTACGTAGAACAAAAGCCGAGATCTTGAAAGAGGTAAGACTTCCCTTGTCTGAGTTACAGAAGGGAACTTTTGTTTTGATTACTGTGTCGCTTAGCTCCCATCAAAAACAGATCACATCGTCATGTGTCCCATGACCGTGGCTCAACAGTGAGACATTTCATACATTCAAATGTTTTTTCTAGTCAATTGAGTTTTTTTTTTTTTTTTTTTTCAATAGTAGTTGATTTGTTTTGTTTCGGGGGGTTCGCGTGACTTTCAGGACTGCTTATAAAAATCTTTTGGAAACTGAGGATGTGGTTAACATGAGAAAACACGCGGAACCATGTCCGTGTGGTAGGAGAAACACGGAAGGGTAAATCGATTTCGGATCCTCAATCGTGCTGAATAAACAACTTTGCTTATGCGCCGTTTTTCATACAGCAAACGTTTTCCACTCGGCTTGTGTTGTGATCAAGGTTGGTCTAAAAGAATTTTTCAATACATGACGGTGTGTATGAAGGTGAACCAATGTTGTCATTCATTCGGATATAGTCAACATATTGAATTCTTTCTTATTATTATTATTATTATTATTATTATCACTATTAGATTGCGAATCACTTAGCTTTGCTATATCCAAGTAAGTGAACCTTCGAACCTTTCTCAACCATATCTTGAAACTTATTGTTTTCATAAATTCGGCTGATGTTTTTTTTTTTTTTTTTTTTTTTTTTTTTTTTTTTTTTTTTTTTTTTCTTTCTTTTGTTTTTTTTTTTGTAGATAGAGAAGATGGAGAGGAAAAATTTGAAAAAGATACAGAATTTATGAAAAAAATGTTTCCAAATGATTATAAAGAGAGACAACATCATTATTCTAGTGATTTTGATACAGAACTATGTGGCAAATGGTTAATCTTAAAACCTTTATTAAAAAGATGGAAGAAAGAAAGTGCCAAAGTTTTAATCTTTTCTCAATGGACTAAGATGATGGATATATTGAGTTATTGGCTCGAACATGATTTTCCTGGGTACGAAAAGCTTATCCTTTACTTATCTTTGATGAGGCCGTTAGAGGTTGCTTTTTTCTTTCTTTCTTTCTTTCTTTTTTTTTTTTTTGGCTAAGTATATTCTTCTCACAGATTCGTTAGGCTTGATGGTAAAGTACCGGCTTGTGAGCGACTTTCAAGAGTCGATTCATTCCAAACAGACCCTAATAAATTTATATTCCTTGTCAGTACATTGGCGGGAGGTGGTAAGTTCATTCGTCCATTCTATACTCCCTTTGATAGCTTATCTGATACTTGATGGATCGTGAGTGCTGCAAAGTCGGTCTCAATCTTACCGCTGCAAATAAAGTGGTCATTTTTGATGTAAGTATTTGACCATGTCGGTACATCTCCATCTTTTTTTAATGCGGCTGATTAATTTAAAGAATCTTTTGATTGAATAGCCTTCATGGAATCCGGCGAGTGACGAACAAGCAATGAACAGGGTTGTCCGTATTGGACAACAACGAAGTGTCGAATGTCTGAGGTTGATCGGTGTTGGTACGGCTGAGGAATTAGTGTATCAACGACAAATCTATAAGACTCATCTTGCTGAAGTTGCTAACACTGCACAACAACCTGTCAGGTTAATACAAAGTTTTTGAATTTTCAATTTCTGTTGTACTTCAACACTGATCATTAGTCCAATATTGCTTTTGTCATTACTTTTTTAATAGAAAATTCATGGGTGTACAAGGTGATAAGAAAAACCAAGGAGAGATATGGGGGTTAGTCTTCTTTTTTTTTTTTTTGATTTTTGAGACTAGGATAGGACTAATAGTAGTTATTTAGAGTTAAGAACATCTTTCGGTTACCATCGGGTAAAGTTGGGGATCAAGAAATTGATGGGTTAGCATAGAGTTTTTTTTCAGTGGCGACTTTCTTGATGAGTAAGATACTAATTTTTTTTTTTACTTTGTTGTACAGAGGTACAGCGAGCGAGGTACGTCATTTTTCACGAAAGAAAGAAAGAAAGAAAATTAAAAAAAAAAAAAAAAAAAAAAAAAAAAAAAAAAATACAAAAAATTGGACGATATGCTGACTGACTGTCGGATGTAGGTCTTATTGGCTATGAACTGCTTAGCAACAAAAGGTGCACCTGAGAATGTGAGAGACTTTTTTTTTCTTTCTTTTTTCTTTTTTCTTATTGATAGACAAAAAAAAGAATGTTTTGTGAAGACTAATGTGATTTATTTATTTATTTATCAAGGAGGATGTTAGTCCTGGTGAAATTGTTATTAAACGCATTCATATACCTCAAGAAGGTAAGTGAAGCGTGATCTGACCGCTTATCATTTCTTAATTTTTTTTTTTTCACTGACTTTTTTTTTTTTATTTTTTTTGACCTGCTTAGATATCATTATCCCCTCGGATTCCACCGAAGAAATTTTACGGAGTTGTGGTGTCGGGGGAGTTTTACCAAATGGGGTTGATTTTTTTTTTCTTACCTACAGTGCTGATGTATTTGTTCACTAATATTTTTGAGTTGAATTTATGAACTGCAGGAAGTAGGGGACTTACCGCAAGATTCTGAAGCTTCAGGAGCAGAAGACATTCGGGTGAGTTTAATTTAACAAGTTGAAAGGGTTAGTCTGATGTTGAGTGAAGTTTTTAGGTTGAAAAGAATATTGCTAGTCCTATGAAAACCATGAATGATCGTAGCCGAAGTAGTTGTGTTGAACGGCTCACCGTTCCATTGCGTAAACCGGCTCAGGTGACGGTGTATGAGAAAACGGGAGATGATGTAAGAGCTCAAGAATCGGTATCTGAATCTGAGTCTGAGTCTGGCATATATACAGACGTGAAGAGGGTTGCATTCCTTCAGAAAAAGTGTAATAAAGCTAGTAAACGTTTAGTTGACTTGGACGCAGGTAAGCCTATTATATGATGATTATGATTATGATTATATATCTTTTGATATTATAAGAAACTTATTATTTTATTTTATTATGTGAATGAATTTTTTTTTTATTTTTTTTTAGTTTTAAAAAATTCAAGATTTAAAACTAAAGAAGAACTCGCTTTTACATTTTTAAGTTGGAGATTAAAGAAAAGGGAAAAATTTTTATCATCTATTCGAGATCATCCAAAATTATTTTAAAAGAATAAAAATAAATAAATAAATAAAATAAAATAATTATATATAAGATCTTTATATATATACTTATATATATATATATATATAATTCACAAGTTTGTCAAAATTTAGTTGTTTTTTTTTTTGTATACTTTTCATTATTATTTTGTTGTATCAAAGTGTTTGAAATGTAGTTTTTACATAAAAGTCTTTTTTTTTTTTTTTTTTTTTTTTTTCCCCCCCCTTCCTAAGGAAAATTCAATGAATTTCACAAATAAGTGGACCTACCATTCATCAACAGACATAAGATCCCTTCCTCACAACTTGAATTGTTTGAGCAAGAGTTTATTTGATTTAGTACTTTTGTGTGACTTTTTGAGAATAACAGGTACATTATTTGCCTTTACGATCGATAACAGTATTAGTAAAGAGCAATAGAAATAAAGCATTGGCGAATGTGAGTTAAGTTAATCCAGATGCTTTTTTTTCTACAAAAAACTTGTAAAGAGATAAAAAAAAGGAAGCTCGGAGTAACATGAAGTGTTGAAGTACAATACCACAGAACAAGAAAGTCACATTTGTCATCATTCAAAATCCAACCCTTGATGATTTCAATTTATCTGGTATGTAATCTAATTTTGCCAATTTGGGTAATAATTCTACTATCATTTAAGCAAGGCCTTTCGATCATTTCCAAGTATAGTATTTAGAGGGTAGAAAGTACTGCTTTGACTTGTTGTACCTGTTGAAGGACCGATCTCTTACTAGTTCCACCAGCGACATCCCTCCTTTCTACAGATTTCTCGAAATCAAATACGTCTACTACGTCCTCGGAGAAGAGAGGAGATAGACTTTGAAATTGAGGCAGTGTCAAGTCTGAGAGGGGAACTTTTGATTCTTCTGCTAATCTTACAGCAGATCCTGATATGTGATGCGTCTCACGGAAGGGGGTCTTTGGGGGAAAAAAAATCGTGTCAGCTTTTTTACGTTTGTAGCTATGAGGGCAAGACATCAGGAGATGGGAGGGTGAGCATTGATCATGAAAGGACAGGAGGGCTGACCCCTTTTCGGACCAAGTACTCTGCCAAATCTGTTGCCAACATATCAGGTGTCAACGCCGCTTTCATTTTGTCGGGATGGATCTGTTCAATCAAAGAAATAGGTTTAATTGGATTGATGAAAGAGAATTGGCGTTTGAATGAGTAACTTACGTTCAAGGTCGATATCACGCCTTCAAAGATCCTGAGCGAGGCACCCAATGTATCGGCGGCATCAAACATCGGCTCCTTGTCTTCTTGTAAATCCTTATTGTAAGTTGCTGGAAGACCTTTAAGAGTCATCAGGAAGCCCGAGAGCTATGACGTGGAGGACAGCAACTTCATTTTAATAAAATCTCGAATCATCCACTTGTCGTTTCAATAAACCACATTAAACTTACCTGTCCAAATGTCCTACCTGATTTTCCACGTAACAACTCGAGCGAATCTGGATTTTTCTTCTGTGGCATAATGCTCGAACCCGTACTGCAAAGTGTTCAGGTCAACTTTTTTTGTATGGCAGCTAAATCGAAAGATGTGAGAGGTTGATACGTACCTGTAGGCATCAGACAAGGTCATATATCCAAATTCGGCTGATGAGTATATAATTAGGTCCTCGGCAAAACGACTGATATGAACCATAGTCATTGTGCACCAAAACAAGAATTCTGCGACAAAGTCTCGATCGGAAACTCCCTGAGGAAAACAAAAATCAGTTGGATCAATGAAATATGTAATGTACTAGGTCCTTACATACAATAATTTTACTGACATTCATAGAGTTAATGGAGAGGCTTTCAAATCCAAGCTCTTTTCGGAGTAGTTCTCGATCTACGTTGAACGGGTTGCCCGCTAGAGGGCCCGAGCCGAGGGGTAGAACGGATATTCTAGGGATGAGGTCTTTGAGTCGGGAGAGGTCCGAAACAAACGAGCTAGCATGGGACATGAGAAAATGTGACCATCTGATCGGTTGTGCTCGCTAGGGGACGCGTGTTTAACAAATTTCATCGAATGAGTAAAGAGTGACATTATCATGTATAAATTGAATAAGACTTGATTCAAAAAACAAACTTGAAGATGTGTGTAGCCCGGCATCAAAACGTCAACTTCCTTTTCAGCTCGACTGATAATTACGCCAACGAAGCCTTGGAGGTAACTCATTAATTTGGTGGTCTCTTCCAATAACCATAATCGCATATCAGTTGCCACTTGATCATTTCGACTTCTACCGGTGTGTAATTTTCCAGCAACTTTTCCAATCTTTTCAGAAAGTCGACGTTCATTAGCTGTATGTATGTCTTCGTCAGTTGAAGTGGCATTAAATGAGCCTGACTCCCATTCGAGTAAAACTTCTTGTAAGCCTGATTTGATTAACCCAAACTCTTCTGATGAGAGAATTCCAGAGTGTTGAAGAGCGAGCGCGTATGCCTGAGATCCTTGAATGTCTGCCTTAAACATTCTCTGATCGTACGATAAAGATTGATTGAACTGGTGCATCAACGGATCCGTTGTACCTAGCCATTGAATTCATCAGTTTTACGCCATTCTTTAAAAGTGCTTAATTGGTTAAGCTTACCTGTGAACCGTCCGCCCCATAATTTCTTATCTGAGACTTTTTCACTCATGTTTTGAATCGGATCTATCGATTGAATGGGTTGATAAATATCTAAATTGGTTTCCCTGTGAAGGAGATGCTCTGATTGCTCACGAGGCGTGTTCAACATTCAAAAGATTAATTTTTTTCATAGTCACGTGTCCTGCTGCGCCAAAGTCGTGAGCTGTAACATGCATACTTAGGGTCCCCTTAATAAGTTCGATGCTATAACTTTCAATTCCTACTCGATCGTTCTCACTGGTCCTTATTGACAAATATCACCAAGACAAGCGTTCGATATCACAGGCTGAAGGAAAACGTTAGGCGTTGCAAAACTTGAATGCGACCTTATCTCAAGCTCTATGAAAACAATATCTGCTTAGATGACTGCCTGCTACGGTCGGTCCAGATAGCGTATCTCAGGCTGGGGTTTGAATACGGATTCTTTCTTATCTATCTAGCTGTTATGATAATACAACAGTTGAAGAAATCTCAAAGTTTCCAGCTTGTGTGTTAGGAACGGTACATACCGTCCTTCGGAGTTTGACTCAAGATTGTGGTACCCAGATATCTATAGCCTAAGTGTGACGCGTCCAGCAGCTTCAAAGGCGGTAAATATCTCCGTTCTGATCCGCAACAATCAAACTACTCCACTCAATCTTGTCTTCAATGTCCTCATCGACTGGTTCAATCCACGCGGAAACAAGCAAGCTGAGAATTTGGTAAAAGAAAAAGGAAACATGTACTCATTTTCAGGAACAGGATTATGGCTATAGATGTCCACGTTGGAAATCATTGTAAGCTTTGGATTGACTTAAAATTGGTGTGCCTGGTATGAGCAGGACATTTAGTACTGCGAGCACAGAAAAGATGAGATGGAAAAGGTTGGAGGTAATGGCTCGAAGGTACTGATCTGCTTGCGCAGGGATCAAAGTGGGAAGAGAGAAAAAATTAAAAAGAATCTAAGAGAAAACAGTCAGGCTACTGAAGAGACAAATTTGGACTTACTCTGATTCTCAATTCGATGAAGAGAAGAGAATGAGAATGAGAATCAGAGTAGTTTCGAACAGATCTTTAACAAATTATCATGACTTTACCCCAACTCAGTAAAAAAATATGAAAAGAACCACAACATACCTATTTCATCACCATTTTCCTTAATCACACATGAGTCTTTACCCCAACACGACTGTTGCCTGAATTCTACCTTTTTCACAACTCTCTTCTCCTCATTCATCTCGGTGCTTCTCCTTCATGATTTACCTTTTTCAGACTCGTAACAACTTGTACTTGTAATCTACATCTATAACTAATGAGGCCAGAAGAGATTGTCAATGATCTCTAAGTATCCTCCTTAAACTAGAACTAAAACACCTTAAACTTTGACAAAGCTTGGAATTCTGGGAAGATACCTTATAGTAGATGTCAGAATCAAATTTTTCTAGAGTTACATTAGCACCGAAAGCGGATTAGTCCTTTTCTTTGAGAGCTACCTACCGCTGCAACAAGCCTGATTTAAGACATCTATATAGCAATCATTGGGACCTTTGAACAAATTCTCCAAGTTGAGAGGGAGCATGATTCACTGCATTTATTCAACTCAGGTCTTTTGCACCCTCATGATTTTGAATCTGAGAAAATTGCCATGCTGAAGGTGTTTGAGGCCAAATAGGCCTCAGAGCTGCTTTGGTACAGCAAAATTTTCTGGTCAATGTCCTCTGGTAATTTCCCTGGCTATGAAGGTTGGTTGGAATGATTGACACAGGTAGGAAGCTTTCAATTTTGATGCAATTCCATGATTGCAAAAGTTCTGTTTCACGCGCTCAAAATTCTATGGGTAATATCTATTGATTATGGTACAAGAAGACTTTGATGGCTCTAACAAGTTGTGTTGCCCCAGACTAGCCCCTTGAGAAGAGATGGGTCCTAAGATTGATTGAGTGAAAAGACATCTGTGAATGGTTATCCTTGCAGGAATGCACTGCCAATCCATGGGTACTATTGTGATTGGTTTGTAAATAAGGAGCCTTGAGTTTGTTTCACCATAACTGAAACCATGGAAAGAATGCTTTGATGAGTGCCAATTGAATAAGTAGAATCACCACTCTGTACTTTATGTCTCCTTGCCAGTCTGCTTACAGTTACGGTACAGCTCACCTCGGTTCGGTGCGGTTCTCTGATTGTGTGGGGTTACACATGTACTTAGACCAGGAGGGTTCCAATTAAATAAAAAGAACTGCAATATACTTTCTCTCTCTCCCTTAAACCCGACCACTCACCTTTCTCTTCCAACTCTCCGCTATCGGCTTTTACCTTCGAAACTCACTTCAAACCTTTCCCTCAACTTCAACTTCCCCTTCTCCAACATCGACCCATGGCTTCCTGCCCTTCCGCTGTGCTTTTGCGCAAACAACTTGCTGGTCCGCTCTCATTTGTTTCTCTGCTTCTTTCCTCTTTTGACTCGTTCGACATCCTAACCTTGATGCTTTCCTTGAATTCGTATGCCATCAGAATTTCGTAAGCGACCAGTCGACGGTTTCTCGGCTGGATTGGTTGACGATAACAATGTCTATGAATGGGATATCACTATATTTGGGTATGTCTAGTTTCCGTTCGGCGTGCGTTGATTGGATCAGTTGAACAAGTCGCTTTCGGACTAATGACTGGCTCCTTTTGTTGCATTCTTTAGCCCTCCTGACACCTTGTAGTAAGCCGGAAACACATGATTGCTCTCGTGTGATCTCCTATCTTTCTCTTCGTTAACTCAAAACCCACGCACGCCTTTTCCTTCTTTCGATCGGTTATCAGTGATGGAGGGTTCCTACGAGCACGAATGACATTTCCCATCGAGTTCCCCTTACTCCCACCCAAGCTAAAATTTACGACCCCAATGTGGCATCCTAACAGTCTGTGCTCAGTCTCCTTCTTTCGAGTCGTGATCGAACGCTTTCATATTTAACTGACTCACTGTCTTTTGTAATTGGGTTTCGTTCTTACAAATAGTCTATCCTGACGGAAAAGTCTGTATCTCAATCTTGCACCCACCTGGAAACGATGAGTATGGGTATGAGGATGCAGGCGAGAGGTGGCTACCGGTGCATAGTATTGAATCGATTGTATGCATCTTTTCTTCCCTTCTCCTTTCATTCGTCTGTCAGCTTATCCTACCCACTCTTCTCCCATAGCTCGTCTCTGTCATCTCCTTACTTGCCTCTGACAACCCCAACGCCGATTCTCCAGCCAACGTTGATGCGGCCAAGGAGTTGCGCGAAGACCCTGCTGCCTATAAGAAGAAAGTCAGGCGGCTGGTACGAAAAAGTGCCGAGGAGGCCTTTGACTGATCAGCTGCGCTCTACATGCGCAATCATCCTTCTTCAAATTTAACTTGCTATGCTTTACTTTGTTCGGATCCCTTTGCCATGTGCCTTGATGATGTGTATGCATGTATGTGATTTGTGATTATTTGTGTTATTCCCTTTGACAATGTGTTTGATGATCGGTGTTTGATAGGAGGGGAGGCACTTTTACCTGTGAGGATTCTTTGTCTGCCCTTTCGTTCTCTTTGGTTTTGTTGTACATGTTGTTTCTTCAGGTAATATCAAATATCCATTATATGCTTCATGTGACTGACTGAGGTTATTTTCAAGCGCATCAGATAATTTGAAATTTGGTCACTGCATATGATCCAGTTCTGCAACACCCAGGGGGGGGGGCTTCAAGGCACTATGAGCATTTCCTCGTGGAGGCTTCAAGTGCTTTTGTCTAAAGTCTTGGCTTGCTTGACGTCTATGGGCAAGAAGAGGTGCCAATTAGAGTGCACAACACCCTTTTGTGAGAGGGTTCCGGTTAAAGTTGCACTATATATACACACTCTGAGCATGTGTGTGGGTCAAGAGCTCTCAATTTGGTCTCTATGCCTTCCTTTACCCATAATTATCTCCTCTCTTCTGGTTTTTTTTTTTAAAAAAAAAAGTAAAAAAGTAAAAAAAAAAAAATTGGTCATACTTTTTTTTTTTTTCCCACAGCTACCCGGGATATAATATGAAGATGGAACCC
>MU167300.1:76602-95669 GCA_015951145.1 Cronartium quercuum f. sp. fusiforme G11
CCTGCACGACAATCGGCCTGCATAACCCATAACCCCCCTGAAAAATTGGATTATTATTTTTGAAAACTGCAAGCGTTTCGAGAATTGTAATATACACAAAAGCTTTTACATTTTCAATTGCAATTTCACTGAATGCAAACTGTTCTTTCAAGTCACACCTATCTCATACTTTCTAGGGATACTCAAAAAAAAAAAAGAATAATTCCTACTCACATATGTCAAAATGAAGGCAAATAATGTGTTGTAAACAGTAATAACTCAATACCATTCTACTTTTTTTCATCTTTTATGACTAGTTGATATATTTTTCTATGACTTTTCCTTCAAATAGGTCTCATTTTTATATATATATTGTGCATCAATTTGAAAAAAAAAGAACAAAGAGAGAGAGAGACAGAAATAAATTTTTATTTTTGATAAGATGCAGTTTTTTTGGTTTTCTTTGCATATGTTTAAACTTCTTGTAATATTTTTGTTTTGTTACTTTGCTTCCCCAAAATTTAATAAAACCAAGACAAGACCAAAAAAAGGAGACCTACTGCTACTTTCTCCAATGAAATTACAACAAAGGAAATATATATTAAGAAGAAAAAAGATTCTATAATTCATCTTTAACAGGTTCTTTAGCCTTTTCTTCATCTTTAGCTTTCTCTTTTTGATCTTTTTCTTCTTCAACTTTCTCCGTTTGATCTTTTTCTTCTTTCTTTTCTTCTCCTGCTTTTTCTTCTGATTTAGGTTTAGTACTATAACCAGGTAAGATTTTCTTCTTAGGTGGTTTCCTGTTCTTTAACTTTTTAATTTCCAATTCTATAAATTTCCTTCTTGATTCAATTTCATTGACTTTTATTATAACATCTTGATTTTTTTCTATTAAATCTTGTTTTGATTTGATATCTTTAAACCAATCCATTTGTTCTGTTAATAACTTATTAACTTGATTTATATCTTCGATTGTATAATTTAATGGATTTTTTTCTCCGTTAACTTGTTCTGTAATTGATTTTTCAAGTAATTTCAAATCATTTAGAACTGTTTCAAATGAGTTATAAGCTTCTGGTCTTTTCTCAAATTCTATTGCTCTATCTAATATCTTCTTTTCCTTGGTCCTTTACAAATATATATGTGTATCAGTTTGACTGTTACTCCTCAAAAATTAGAGAGAGAGAGAGAGAGGGGAGGGGGGGGATAAAAGAAATACTAACTCTAATTCGATTTTTTTAGATTTTAATTCTTTTATAGTAGCAATCTCACCAAAATCATTCAACCAATCTGATACTTCATCACGTGTAGAGGTTAAATTTTGAATTTCTCCATTTGTACTAAATTCAATTAAAATTGAATTCGTTAATCTATCTCTAAGTTTATATGTATAAGATTCTAATTCATTTCTTGCTTCTTCTCTATTCTTTTTCCTTGTTTCAGCTGCTTTCAAGTCGCGAATCCTAAAAAGAGAACAAGATTCAATTAGTAAAAAAGTGAGTTTTTCTTTTTTCTTTCTTGTTTTTTTTTTTTTTTTTTTTTTTTTTTTTTTTTTTTTTTTGGAGCGGGGGGGGGGGATTACTTACAATTTCCCTGAAGAAATTTTATCAGCTGTTGTCATTGGTTTTAAACCTAAAGATTGTTTTAAAATTTGTAATTTAATCACGATATCATCTGAAACTTTCGAGTTTTTATCTTCTATGTCATTGTTTTCAGATTTTAATTTGGTTTTAGCTTTATCTAATTCACTCTCTTTTTTCTCATCATCATCTTCTCCTTCTTTTTTATTACCAGATCCAAAGAAACCTGCAATCTTATCAGCAATTCCATTTGTTTTAATTTCACTACCAGGTATCAATAAATTTGCATCTAAAATTGATAATATTCCACTTTCATCTAATTTTACCGTTAATGTTACTGTTGAATTTTTACTCGGTACTACAATTCCAGTAGAATTTGTATGATTTGTAATAGCTTTTGATATACCATAAATCGTGACGTTAAGCATCTCTTTAGGAAAACTGAAAGAAAAGAAAAAGACGTTAATAAACAACAAACTCAAAGAAGCGAGTATAAGATATATATATATAGGACTTAACTAATCAGGTTGAGATTCATATTCAAAAACCAAACTGAAATCTTCAACTGATTTGATTTTCATTGATTTTTTACTACCAAGTTTAGATTTAAGACTATATACGTTACTTTTAATATTCTTTTCAGATACATTATAAGATGTTGCAATTGTATGAGGCATAATTGATTGTACTCTGATGTCTTTTGTTTTAAATTGTTTACTTATACCTGCGCCGTATAATGCTGCTCCCATTACTGCTGCTTCATCTGCATTCACGTTTACTGCTACTTTGTCCCTGTGTAATTTTTGACAACAGTCTTTATTAGATAGTGAAAAAAGGGAGAGGGAGAGAGAGAAGAGGGTCACGTACTCTCCTACTAATGATTTTACGGCTGTTTGGATCATCGGGACTCGTGTTGATCCTCCTACTAAAATCACGGATTTGATATCTGCCTATAACGGAAAAGGAAAATAATAATGAGTTATGATACCCTGATGTCATTTTTTTTTTTTTTTTTGAGAAGAGATAGATAAAAAAAAGTCACCAAATTTAATTGAGCATTACTTAATGAATCTAATATCGGTTGCGTAAATTGATGAGTTTCATCTTTAAACATATCTTCAAACTCTTGTCTTGTAATCATCCCTTTGAAATCTTTTTCATCTACTAATCCTTCAATCTTGACCAAATCAAAAAAAAAAAAAAAAAAATCAATCATTTTTCCTTCTTCTTTGGTTTCGATCATAATCATAAGAGAGAACTTACTCTAGATTGTGATTCAAGATTAGCACTTAAAACATGTTTAACTTTACCGGCTTCTCTTAATAATTTAATCATAGCTCTATCATTTTCATCAACATTTAAACCAGATTGGATCTCAAAATCTTTTTTTAATTTATCTCTAATTTTAAGATCAAAATTTAAACCACCAAAATTTCGATTAAATCCATAACCTTTTATGTCAATTTTAGTGACATTTTTGGAAATTTTTGAAGTTGGATGTATGAGTTCTTCAAACATATAAAATTCAATTATAGTACTTTTTATTGAACTAGCACCAACATCATAGATTAAATGTAATTCAGAATTTTTTGAATTACCAAAACTTCTCATCATTGCATAATTTACTCCAACACTTGATCCATCATCAATTAAATTCAAAACTTTTAAACCTGATAAGTCAGCTGCATCTAAAATAGCTTTTCTTTCAAATTGATTATAAAACATTGGTATAGTTATAATACAATCTATTATCTTTTCTCCTCCTACTACACTAGGATTTGGATTAGTTGATGATGCTATATCTGCCAACTCTTTTGCATATTGAAATTGTAATGCAATTAATTCTTCCGGTAAATAAGTTACATTGGAATTAATTAACTTAGGTACTATTTTGACGGTCCCTCTTTCTGTGCTTTCTATTGGTATATTATATAATTCTTTATGAAATTTGACTAAGGGTGACTCAATAGTTTGTCCTGATAATAATTTCATAGCCGGAAATGAATTCTGTGGGTATCTTCCGGCCTTTTTGTTTGTATTACTTCTTCATATTAGTTTACAGTTATACAGAAGATTGAAATATGATATAAAATACTTACAAGTGAAGCTGCGTCATCACCTATTAATTTATCATCTGATTTGATTGAGATTACAGATTGAGTTTTTCGTTTGGAGTCATGATTTAATAGGACATCAAATGATAAACCAGGTTGTACTAATGAGATCTGCATAAATTCTAGAATAAAAACCAAGCTCATCATAAATTAGTTTGTCTTCTTAATATATATTGAGTCAGTAAGCTTTGAAAAGACATACGAGTCCCATAATCGATTGCTAGTATACCACGTGCTATAGTAGTTGGTAAATTTATTGTTAATAATGTGATTGATATAGTATTTATTGCTATTGATTTGAATCTCATCCTGTTTTAACAATTTGAATTGTGTTGGATGGTTGGTGAGTTGTGATGTGGAACCCACACTCTTTCTCTGAAAGTTATATTTATGTACCTAAGACTTAGTTTTGTCCAGGTCAGAAACCAAGCACATAAGGCCAATTTAAAATACATTTCCGAGTTTGTCTCCATTTCTCTTCACATCTCATTCGATCGATTCAAATTCCGATAAATTCAAAAAATTCACCATCTCACCAAAAAATCACAATGGCACAAAACGACTCATCAAAAAAGGTAAAACTTCATCTTTCATTCAGAATTCACCATCTAATACCTTTAATTCATTCACAATGCTTTGTTTCATTCGTAGGTTCTATTAATGGGAAAATCAGGTATATAAAAAAAAACTCAAATCAAACAGCAATTCATTGTTTTTGATAATTTAATTATTCAATCACAGGTTCAGGAAAATCTTCAATGAGGAATATCATTTTCGCTAATATGGCAGCAGCTGATACAAGAAAATTAGGAGCAACAATGTAAGATATAAAATTATTACAATAATAAGACCACAAAATCCAAAAATCCAAAAATGATGTTGAACAAAAACGAAACAAAAAACAAAAAAACAACAACAACAGTGAATTAGAGACTACGTCAATTAAGTTTTTAGGACATTTTGGACTAAGATTAGTAGATTGTGGAGGGCAGGATTGTTAAGTATTGTCTTATATCTTATTCACAAACAAACAAAAAACTAACCGGATGATGAAAATTATAGCATATATGTCAGGATTTTTATCTTTACCAGCGGTAAATAGAAGATCAGTATTCTCACAATTAAGTTGTTTATTATATGTATTCGATGTAGAAAGTCCTGAATTCTCTAGAGTTGATATGATTTGGTTCTCTAGAGTGATTTCAGCTATCATTGAAATTTTAGATCATCAACCTGATTCGTTTTAAGTCTTTCTCTCTCTTTACCAAAAAAGAAGAAAAAAAAGACAACTGATTTTTGTTGTTTTTCTTTGAATTAGTATGAAAGAATTTAAATTACATATATTAATTCATAAAATGGATTTAGTTGCAGAAACTAATCGAAATTTAATATTTGAAAAAAAGTCAAATGAAATTTTGAATAAAATTCAAGTTTATTCTAAAGGCAAAATTAACGAAAATATGATTAAAATTTTTGGTACATCAATTTGGGATGAAACAATTTACAAGGTACTTTAATAGTACTGAAGATGATAATAGTCATCCTTTTTTTTTCTTTTTTCTTTTTTTTTTTTTGTAAAACTGACATATGATTACATGATTATATATATATATATATATATAGGCATGGTCAACAATTGTCCAAACACTTATACCCGAAATTTCATCATTAAATGAACCATTGAAACAATTCACAAAATTATGTTGTGCAACAGAAGTAATTGTATTTGAATTATCTACTTCTTTAGTTGTTGCACGTTGGACTGAATTAGATAAAACAAATAAAAAAAACAAAATCGATGAACGTAGATTTGAAAGAACTTCTGCTATTGTAAAAGCATTCAAATCCACTTCTTCGTTAGTCCTTGCCTTCTCTCCTTTTTGTAATCAAAAATATATATATATATATATATATAAAATCTTATTGATTGTTTGTTTTTTGGTGGAGGATTCTTATAATAGGAAGATTAGATCTCCTTTTAAATCTATGGAAATTTCTCATCCTATGTATACTGCTGTATTAGATAGACTTACAGATACGACTGCAATTTTAGTCGTAGCTATAGATCCACAAGTTGGTAAGTCTTTTAATATTTTTCATTTACCAAACCTCTCTTTTTTTTTGCTCACATTCTCTTTTTTTTTTTTCAAATTAGTTCCAGCTGCTATACATTTAAATATAGATTTATCTCGTTCAAGTTTTTCTAAATTACCTGGTTTATCTATGTCTAAATGATCTCCCTCTCTCTTGATCTCTTGTTTGTCTTACATCTTTATTTATTTGCATCTTATAAACCCTTTCCTACTTTTCTTTTTGATCATCATCTTTGAAAGTCATTTAATTGCAAATATGCT
Organism: Cronartium quercuum f. sp. fusiforme G11; assembly: GCA_015951145.1. Taxonomy (NCBI): domain Eukaryota; kingdom Fungi; phylum Basidiomycota; class Pucciniomycetes; order Pucciniales; family Coleosporiaceae; genus Cronartium; species Cronartium quercuum. The sequence continues at coordinate 82,630 of MU167300.1, forward strand.
TTTTTTCATCTTTCACTCTCAAATTGGTTTTTATAATGAAAGGGATGTAACTGTACCAATACATATATAAGATACATCCAGAACTCTATATCATATGTTGTATTTAATACAGTTTTTTTTTTTTTTTTTTTTTTTTTTTTGGCTTGTGAGAGTGAAATACTGTTGATGATTGTCAATGAGAATTGTTATTTTTTTGTTTGTTCTGCAGGAATTATAAATTTTCTTAAAATTTGAAGGGATTATGATGATCAATTTGGATTTTTTTTTTTTTTCAGGAATTGAAGGCCTGAAATCTATGTACAGTCCTTTGCTTAGCCAATATTTATTGGAAGGCAGAACTCAATGGTTTTCTCTCTCTTTTTTTTTATTGGGTTTTAAAATTGATACGTAACTAGTTTTTGATATATTCCTTAAAGTTTGCTAAGAAATTAGTTGGTCGGCTTAAATATGTGGTAAACTCTCTTTTTGATTATTATGTTTTTGAGTCTCTTTGGTTGTTGCTTTGAAGTTCATCAAACCTTTATCTGTACACCACGGGAAAAAAACAACGGCTTGCCGACGTTGTGTCTTATGGCGCAGATGGTTAGTCAAAACTTATGGGGAGCTGCTCACAACGCGCGGCTGTTACGTGTACTTGCCGGAGAGCACTGTCCCATTCGCGGACTTTAAGGAACTGGTTCCAGTTCCTAACCTTATGATGACGTCACGACGCCGTCGCGTGAGAACCATCATTACATCCCTTCGCATCCGGACCTCATCTCTATCTCATCCTCCGCATCCGTCATCCAGGTGATCCATCTTCGACATCTTCGACAGTAGACCTTCAACCGTTCTACATAGCCAACCCATCGAGAAAATTCTGCGCGAACACTTGAATGAAGCTTCATCGGCAGTCGATTCTCATCGCCGCGTCGGCATTGTCGTCGTCAGCGTACGGCCAAGAACGAAAATGATACAGTCAACATCCACCATTCTTTTCGGACAATACGGCTATCCCGGCAGCTACACATCTCATTGAAGACGCGGTATAAGCAGCGCGTAGGCCCAATGAAACCTACTTTCTCCCCCTCTTTCATAAATTTCCCTAGTTCATATCAACTCACACAATCTTCTCCCGTACACACAACCCTGCCCCTTCCTTGCTCAATCTCATGTTCATCTCGGGTTTCAACTATCAGACTATGGTTAAAGCCCACCGATTAGATCCAACTGGCCCTCTCAACATACAATTTAACCAACCTACAGGTCTTCGCTGTACTTTTTATCGTTATCTTGGCTAAGGCCATGTTGGCGAATGAGAGATGCAGGGTCAATGTGGCTTTCCTCCAGAATCGTAAAGAGGACAGTCCATAGGACTTCCCACGTGCCAGGCATTGAAGGAGCGGGTAAGGCTAAGTTGAGGTAGTGGTGAGGTGCATTGTATTTATCAAGGTAAATTGAATTTTTGTTTCGATGAACAAAGTCGGCTGCAACTGTGACAAATATGAAGGTTTCTTGGCCACTAAGGGTCTCGATGATGGAAGGGAATTTCTCCAATTCCTTCAGTATTTTGACCAAATGCATTACGATGATAAGAAAAGGAATCGGGGATTCTCCATAAATTGAGAGGGTGTGTGGGGTGTCACCAGTTAGGATATGATTGGATTGCAAATATTTGATTTGGAAGAGACCTATCATTCGGAGCACGGTATGTCTGAATCCAATTTAATTATTCCCGAAAGGGTTCGACTGCCCCTGTATGAGTACCCGAACCAGTACCCGAACCAGTTCCTTAAAGTTCGCGGATGGGACCATCACTGCCAACAAAGACATCTAGGACAGACATCTAGGACATCTAGGACATGTCTTTGTTGGCAGTGGATTGGTCAGTCAAGCGAGATCACAACTTTATGCGTTTCCCCTTAACCTAACTCTTAACCCAACGTCTAACCTAGTGCTCTGTTGCTGACGTGATGACACCTCCCTACACCCATGGCCTCGGGCCATAACAGACTTGAACTGATAGGCCAAAAAACGGTATTCCGACCAGCGTTGTCGACCGTCTGAAGGCCGGCTCAGTGAACCAACGCCAAAGACGGTCGATTGCCGGTCTGAAGGTGCTCTATCGATGGCCTATCAGGTCATCAATTGACCATCGAGAAGCGTGTCTCTCGACAGGACTGTTATTGGTCGAGAGCCCAGCTTTTGACCAGCTCTCGACGGTTTTAGTCGACCGTCGAGAAGCTGGTCTCTCGACAGGACTTTTTCTGGTCGAGAGCCCAGCACCGCCAGCAAAAATTACTCGGACAAGGCTGTCCGAGAACACCTGCTGGCGGTGTCAATGATGATGAAGAAGAAGCCCCCTTCCGTTCCGGAAACTGAATCCCTACTAGTCTGTGCCGCAGTCGTGACATCCCTGTGACACCCTGTGTCCACTACAAGCGGGAGGTAACGGAAGAACAGTGCGGGCGACTATCGGTTGCCCATACAGCTCTCTTTCTCACGACTACTAGTCGGGAAGTCAAGTGCCGTGAGGTGACCGCATGGCGCCTTGGAAATGTCTCATATTGTGTATTATGTATGTACCTGTTTCTCACCCTCACAGACGCCACTCCAATATCCCAGGTTTATGAAACGGCCCAAGTCCGGATAACTTCTTTATGCAGAAAGGAGGATGATACAGTCGAACTAGGAAAAGATGTCACTTTGACATCTCGCTGCTCCCAAGAAAACCTGGATGGACTTCAGGGTCTTCTCAGCCCTACAGTCTTCCTGGTTCACTTGAATGAACCAGGAAGATATTGCGTGACAGGTCTTGAAAACCCTGGAGTCCATCCAGGTTTTCTTGGGAGCAGCGAGATGTCAAAGTGACATCTTTTCCTAGTTCGACTGTAGGTTAATGACAAACCAACATAAGATTACCATGCGGAATCTTAGCTAACATAAGGGGTAGAGAGATATACAGTAATAACTCCGTAATTCCATAGCACTGTAGCCCTATGCCCCCCCTATATCCATGGATTATGGGTTTCCCAATTTGGGATGGATAGGTGTGAGAAGGTTTTCATTTTTACATGCCCCCCTGTAACCCATGGTTTAGGCGTGTCCCAAATGTATGGAATTACGGAGTTATTACTGTACATAGCACATGGAGGCTCATACTCCGGGGATGAATTGTTCACGGCTCTTGTTGTGGACAGGGGTGTCACAGGGATGTCACGACTGCGGCACAGCCAGTCGGGGGTAGAGCTTTTCGAGCTCCTGGCCGGAAGAGGTTCCACATCACATCTGTTGGACTCACTTCCGTGCCGGTTTCCCTGCCTTGACATTCCCGAATTTACTAGTTTTGTTGACATTGCTTTAGGTATATGAGCCTGTGCCACTGCTGACTCGCCATCAGTGGTCTCGCTGCCAACTCGACCGAGCACGCTTCGTAGAGAGATAAGCCTGGCATGCCTGTCCAGCACTCACCAAAAGGGAATAAAAATACCAAGGAGCCTACCGCGGAAGATGACAGAACTCCAGAACAATCCTTCCACTCACCAACATCATCACATGTAACCAAATGCCAAGGATCATCAGCCAGACTACCTGTTCGGACTAGTAACCTGCTGTCACCCGAATCATTGCCTGAAGGTATCGCAAGCTTGCTGAAATGCTTGGACCTCAATCATACCTTGAATATCATTTCACAACAACTGATTTTTTTGCCATCATCCAGGACTACATTGACAGTCCGAACTGATAGGATGACAGACAGAACGGAGACTGCTCATCAAATGAGAGAAGCACAATATCAACTGGCTGAAACCGGACCTCCACCCCCTCCACTGGAACCTACAAATGATGATGATGACATTATTAAAGAGATAAATAGAAAAATCGAAAACATAAATAAGTACAATCAAGAAGTAGAACATTTAGAATTCAATGGGTCGAATTTGACTAGATGGAGATTGAGAGCCATGAAGGCAGTCTTCATCATGACCAGCGTATCTCAGTATTGGGACTTGGACTGACTGGCTAAGGATTCACTACTGGACTTGGCAGTTGATAGATGCACCACATGCATGATTTGGTCGATGATACATACAGAACTTAGAGACATAATCGACGACTGCAACTATGTGCATGATGCCATGTTAACCTTGGAAGGCCACTTCTGCCAGGGAGGCCGTACTGCCCAAATGGTGACCTTCCGCCGGCTATGTGCAAAGATGTTTGACCCTACAATGATGCCACTATTAGAATACTTACAAGCTGTGAGCAAAGATGTCGAGAAGCTGGAGAGCGATGGTTTTCGTTGGACCAAAGATATGATTCTTGGTATCTTCTGGCAACACAGAGCGCCGATGTCTGGACCGTTCTTGATGGAGTCAATCAACACAGTACTTGATGCCAAATTCCTGGCAAACCCAGGTCCAGTCAAGTCATCTGATATTCAGGTCAAAATGCAGTTCTTGATTATGAACCGCTCAATCACAATCCAAGCTGACCACAACATTCGAGTAATGGCTGCGACCAGACTGACTGACTCACTGTATCCAGCTAGCTCCCAATCATCATCCAGATCATCTAGAGGCTACGGGCCGAGACCCACATCGTTTAACACTGCGTCGAGGACGCCAGCAAACAAGGGACCTAAACCGATCTTCTTAATGCCTGAGGAAAGGGACAAATTGTGGTGGGACCCGATACAAATACCTCGAGGGGCGCTTGACAATGTCAAGAGAGGGGAAGAACAATGCTTTTGGTGCAGGAAGTTTGGACACTCTCAAGACGCATGCAGGAGTCGCCAGGTCAGGTGCTCGAAGATGGCATTACATTGGAACAACTGGTGCCAAGTCATTAGTGGGAGGATGTACAGCGTCGACATACTGGGAATTTGTCAAGTTCACCCGAAAGTAGTGGCTGTAGAGGCACCTTCTCAGGTCTCTGTGGCATTGGTGGCATGGAGTCACTGCCAAGATATTTGTATCGGATGGGCCTATCCAATGTTCTATCACCCCAAGATATGCGATGCAGTGTCAGTAGGATTAGGTGCGATGGAATTACTATCAGTATCTAATGCTCTGAAACCATATTGCAGTGTAATTCCATCGCACCTAATCCTACTGACACTGCATCGCATATCTCAGGGTGATAGAACATCGGATAGGCCCATCTGATACAAATATCTTGGCAGTGAGTGCCAAGAGCATCTCTTTTGATGACTCCTCAGTAGAATATCTAGCTGATGGTGCAGCCACTCACAGTGTATGTCCCAATCTCACTAAACTCATTGACTATTTCCCATTTCAACAACCTTCCACACTTCAAACTGTGGCTCAAGGAGGTTCTGCAACTCTCTTAAGCCAGGGAAGACTCCAAGTGATCTCCAAGGAAGGAAATGTTGTATACTTCGAGAATGTTCTCTACTGTCCAAGAGCGATGGATACACTCATCTCACTTGGGGAACTTGTTGAAGGGGGGGCTGAACTACAATACATGAATAAAGACTTGTATATAAAACTACATAGCGGAGACACTGTGATAGCCAAATAAAAGATAGACGCTACCATATAAATGCAAGGCAGAACAAATGGGCACATTGCACACCTTATGAACCCAGGGCATGCTCCACTAAGAACAGACCAACAGAGGAAGAGACCACCCTCTTCTGGCATGGTAGATTTGCTCACATCTCCCATAAGAGGGTGAGGAAACTTATCAACAGTAAGATGGTGCTGGGATTGCCAGCGGATCTTCCTCCTTCCACTTTTGTATGTGAGCATTGCCTCGTCTGTAAAAGCACTTGCGACAGGAAACTGGGGAGAATGGGGAGACAGCTGAGCCTCCTTGATATCATTGTCTCAGACGTAATGGGGCCTCTTATGGAATGCGTACTAGGAGGCAAGTACATGGTAACCTTTAGGGATGCTTTTTTGACTTGGTCTGATGTAATCATCATCAAGAAAAAATCTGAGGTACAAGAACACTTCAAGAGCACTCACTGCCAAGATATTTGTATTGGATGGGCCTATCCGATGTTCTGTCACCCTGAGATATGCGATGCAGTGTCAGTAGGATTAGGTGCAATGGAATTACACTGCAATATGGTGTCAGAGCATTAGATACCGATAGTAATTCCATCACACCTAATCCTACTGACACTGCATCACATATCTCGGGGTGACAGAACATCAGATAGGCCCATCCGATACAAATATCTTGGCAGTGATTACCAAATGAAATCACTAAGGACAAAATGCCTTATGAAATTTTCTATGGATGGAAGCTGCAACTTGATTACATCAGGATGTTTGGAGCACTAGCCTACATACACTGACACTCAGTGCAGTGGGACAGAAAACTAGACAACAGGGCGACCCGCTGCCACATGGTGGGATATGTAGAAGGTGGTAAGGGGTGGATATTTTACGACCCTGGTTCTAAAGTCTTATTGAAATCGGTGATTGCTAAATTCCCATACGAGGACCGATTCTTGAATCAGCCCATCATAAAACTTCCACCTCCAAATAAAGGAAGTATAAGTCATATTGTTAACGCAATTTGACTAGGCAATTTTGAAGGGGAGAAGATGGTTGAACAACAGGATAAGATGGTGGAAGATGTTTGCAAAGAAGTGGAAAGGCCTGCGATCCTGGAACTGCCTAAAACAATGAAGGCTGCTTTGACATCGCCCCATAGAGAAAGCTGGATAGCGGCCATAAAAGTGGAACTGGATATGATGGAGGAGATGTCAGTGTGGGAACTGGTAGAGAAGCGGCCTGAGATGAAAACCTTAGGCCTGAAATGGGTTTTTTTGTACAAACAACTTGACAAAAATGGCGAACCATGTAAATTCAAGGCAAGACTCATCACCCAGGGTTTCCATCAGAGGGAAGGCATTGACTTCAATGAAACCTTTGCGCCTACGGCGATGTTTGTGTCGTTGAGGATCATTCTTGCAATCATGGCAAAGATGGGTTGGCCGATACATTCTTTCGATGTGACGGCAGCGTATCTACATAGCCTGATCAAAGAAGAAATTTACTTTAGGGTACCACAAGGAGCTGATGAATTCATGAAAAGACCGATAAGAGGGAAGAATATTGCTTTAAAGGCCCTCAGAGCACTGTATGGGACGAAACAAGGGGTGAGGTGCTGGTGGAAACACTTTGAAGGCATCCTGGTTCGTCTCGGGTTCAGGGTTAGTCAGTATGATCAGTCCCTGTATGTACTAAGGAGAGGGGATGACATATGTTTTATCTGGGTGCATGTCAACGACAGTGCTGTTGTAGGGAACTCGGAGGCTATCCTTAAGGAGGTATCGGAAGCGCTAGTGAAGGAATTGAAGATATGTTGGTCGACCTCACTCGACCATATTGTGGGAGTCGACATCAAGAGAGTGCCGGATGCGTCTTTTGAGTTGTTGCAACCAGGCTTGATGAACAAAATGATCAAGAAATTTCTAGAAAAATATGTTAAGACCAACACTACCATAAACCTGAGCAGCATTCCAATGACACCGGAGGATAATGAGCAGGAGATCGATAGGGAGTTATACTTAGTGGCAATAGGAAGCTTGAATTACTTGGCCATGGCAACCTGTCCGGATCTCACATATACAGTCAATTTTCTAGCTCGCTTCTCTCAAAGGCCGACAATGCAACACTGGGAAGCGGTGCAACATATTATGAGATACTTGAGTACCACAGGGTGTCTTCCCTTGGTCCTTCAACCAGGAGAAGGGACTACTGCGAATGGCCTTACGACGTACGTGGATGCAAACTGGGGAGGAGAGTTCTCCAGGTCAGTCCACGGATTTATAACCTTCTTTATGGACTGCCCAATAGCCTGGATGTCGACACTGCCAAGATATTTGTATCGGATGGGCCTATCCGATGTTCTATCACCCCAAGATATGCGATGCAGTGTCAGTAGGATTAGGTGCGATGGGATTACTGTTGGTATCTAAAGCTCCGACACCATATTGCAGTGTAATTCCATCGCACCTAATCCTACTGACACTGCATCGCATATCTCAGGGTGATAGAACGTCAGATAGGCCCATCCGATACAAATATCTTGGCAGTGCGAAGAGGCAAACGTGCGTAGTGACATCGACATGCCACACGGAGTATATGGCTCTGAGCACTGCATGCAGGGAGGCAATGTGGTTGAGGCACTTATTGGAGGATTTATTGGGGGAAATGGGATCAGTGAGAATGCAGTGCGACAGTACATCGGCGATACATGTAGCTAGGGACAATTTGTCAAACAAGCGAACTCAGCATACTGATAGGGAGTTTTATTATGTTAATGAACAATTGTATAGAGGGATTGTGACATTGAATTGGGTGGAGTCGAAGGATCAACATGCGGACATCTTCACTAAAGCGCTGGGACCGTTACTTCTCAGATGGGGAAGGGAGGCTATAGGTCTGCAAACTTCAGTCGGAGAGGGTTAATATTTTTTTTCTTTCTCAATTTATTTTTTTATCTGTTTGTCTGGTTATTTGTCTTTGTCAATTGGTTGTACAGCATCTGTGCCTTGTTGTGGGGGGGGTGTTGTGGACAGGGGTGTCACAGGGATGTCACGACTGCGGCACAGCCAGTCGGGGGTAGAGCTTTTCGAGCTCCCGGCCGGAAGAGGTTCCACATCACATCTGTTGGACTCACTTCCGTGCCGGTTTCCCTGCCTTGACATTCCCGAACTTACTAGTTTCGTTGACGTTGCTTTAGCTCCATCACGCTGCCAGCCACGCTCTACGCCTCAACCAAAATGGGCACGGTGCATTGACTGAAAAACTCGATCCAGATTTCCACCAACGAAGTTGTACTGTAATGCGGGTCAGATTTTTCTGAAGAGGTGAATATGGTACCTACGACGTTACAGCGAAGTGACTGCCACAGCCTTCGAAAATCCCTGTCCAACCAATAAAATCCACAAACCCTTCCGATGGAGTACGTATAGTCCTCGTCAGTTCCCATTTCCGATGCTCAAATCAAGTTGGTTGTATTTGACCGCTCGATTTTCTTACTTGAGATGGGTGTGGGATGTGGACACTTGACTTTACTCCGATCGACTTGGATTAAAAGTGGGCAAGGAGGTTTTCACATAACTTTATCGGGAACGTTGAAGCATCCAACTTTTGAGGGGCCGTCGACAAGTCCGAGGACAACATTTTTTTTTCTTTTTTTTTTTCCGAGCGTCACACGACGACTGCAGCATTGAAGCAGTTGCTTCCAAGTAGACAGAAGCGTATGACATCTTCTATGTGTAGTTGTTGATAAACAATGAAGGAGACCATTTGCAACTCCCCAGAAAATAAGCGAAGGGGCATGGTACATATTGAATTTGAAAAGTTGAACGTTCAAGGGGTAGACAAGGTACCAAGAAGAATTCTGAAGAAATTTAAAGTGACTGTGCACAGTCTGTACACTTGTCCCCTGACGAGCCCTTGGGCAGGTTGAGGCTTCAAATTCCCGACTGTATCCATAAATGAACTTTCTCATATGATTTTCATGCTGCCTGATTTTTTTTGGGACCATCGTTACTTTTAAACCATTTTGACACCGCATGCTCTCTGCCACACTTACCGGAACTTTATTCACACGCAGCTTTTTTTTTTTTTTCTTCTCTTTCCCTCTCTGGGTAGCACCTGAAGCTTTTCAGTTCGTAGTCGATCGGTATATTATAAAAGGTGTTCAGGTCTGAAAACGAATCTGTGCCCCAAATTGACTGTATAAAAACTCGAAAAAAAAAAAAAAAAATGTTGTGGAAAGCTTATATTCTCCTTAGCACTCTCAGTTTTCTCAACCTCATAGCAGCCAACACCACGAGCGTGATTGCAGCTAATTCTAACTATGGCACTTGGGAAGGGTGGGGTGTCTCACTTGCCTGGTGGGCCAAAGTCTTCGGAACAAAGGACGATCTCGCTGATATATTCTTTACAACCAAGATGACCAATTTCAATAAAAAAGTTGAATTACCCGGGCTAGGATTCAATATTGTACGATATAATGCCGGCGCGTCTAGTAGGAAGCCTTATCATCGCCAGCACATGGTCGTATCACCTCACATCTTCACATCTCGTCAAATAGACACATATTGGGAGGATTGGGCAAATCAAAATCCAAGCTCGACTAGTTGGAATTGGAACGTGGATTTTAATCAGAGATCGATGTTGCTCAAGGCTAAAGCTCGTGGAGCGGATCAATTCGAGTTGTTTTCTAACTCACCTCCATGGTGGATGCTTCAGAACCATAACCCATCTGGTTCTGATGACGGTATAACCGATAACTTACAGAAATGGAACCACGCTCAACACGCTACTTATCTCGCTGAGATAGTCTTACACGCCAGGGATCATTGGGGTATAAACTTTAATTCGGCCGAACCCTTTAATGAACCGTCAGCAGTTAATTGGCGGGGTCAGCTTTCCAGGCAGGAAGGCTGTCACTTTCAGATCTCTACGATGTCCGCTGTGATACCCCACATGCGATCGGCGCTGGACAGGAGAGGTCTATCGAGTTGCATTGTCGCTGCTTCGGATGAGAACACGTACGACGCTGCGATCACGACTTGGAACGGCCTGAGCCCCACTGCTAGGAGCATGGTGGGACGGATCAACGTTCACGGATACGAACGAGCTGGGGGGAATCGTGCTAAACTGCATGCGCTCGCTTCGGCGGCCCGTAAGAAGCTTTGGAACACCGAGTACGGCGACAGTGATGCCAGTGGAAAGAGCCTCGCTAGTAACCTTATGTTGGATCTCAGATTTCTTCACCCCACTGCTTGGGTATATTGGCAAGCCATCGACTCTGGAGGCTGGGGTCTAATTGATGGGTACCCCCAACAGCAAACGCTCAATACTGCAACTCAAAAGTATTTTGTGCTCGCTCATTTCACGCGACACATTCTCCCGGGTATGGTAATCTTAGACGGCGGTAGCGATAATGTTGTAGCAGCACACCATCGGAATCTAAAGAAGTTGATCATCGTAGCTGTCAACTGGGCAGAAGCTCAGCATATAAGCTTTGATCTTAGCCAGTTCAGCCAGTCTGGAATGGACAAGCAACATATACTTTGCTGGAGCACCCAAATCGGTTCCATGAGTGAAAACTACGTCTTTAAAAAATCAGGAGCAGAGCAGAAGAACCACAAAGTCTCGTCATACTTTAGGCCAAATGAGATCATGACATTTGAAGTTCCTAACGTTGTCATCTAGGTTTTTGTTACATGAAAAGCTAAATGTGAGTCTAAGTTCTTCAGAAATATTTCTTTGAACTTGGTAGATGAATGATTTCTTCCTTTTCCAAAAAAAAAAAGTCATATTTTCCAAACGAAGGTTGTATAGATTTCAACTAGTAGAGAAGAAGAATTCGGACGATGACGAGAATATGGAGATGTGGGATCGATTGGAGCAAGTCGGTGAAAAAGCATATGGACACTGTACAAAGATTTTTCCATTATGAATCACAACTTTGAAAAAAAAAAAAAAATAGTCTTACCTGGGAAGACGTATGAGACCCGGTGAGGGTAAGCGAACCATGAGATGTGTTTCCAGGAAAACAATTTATGAAGCGTCAAAAAGACTTCGTACAAAGCTCAAAACCTGCACTGCACACATGTGTTCGATTTCAGGATCAAGGCTGAGCTCGTTTAGAAATGCAATCTTGTGCACGCGTGCCTCGGCATTAAAAGCTTCCATTTGCTTTGAGACGTACGAGGCCGTTTATTTTTGAAATTGAGACATTAAAAGTGTTTTACATCCTCTATGATAGTACAAGAAACACTTTGAAGCTTTAAGCCAAGAGACAGTGCTAACAATTGAGTCTGACCAACAATATCATTGTGCCCGTCAACAGGTCACTGGTTACTCAGAGCACACATCTTCCTTTTGTGGCATGAAGGGAGGATGTGTGCTCTGGGTGACCAGTGAAGTACAACTGGAATCAGGAGAGTAGCGATGTCAGCTTCTGACTTAAGGTTAAGATAGAGGCTGAATGAAAAAGTTATAGGGAACAGCACGCCTTGATAAGCCACAAGGCGGAAACTGGACTTACGTGAACTTGTTGTAGGTTCAAGACTCAGTCCAAACAGTGGATCTAAGTAACAGGGGACTTGTTATTAGTCTTGCCTGAGAATTTAGCTAAGTTGTTGGTGCTTTAGCTAGGAGGAGTAGTCTGAACCTTGTTGGTCAGTTTCTTCGTAGACTAGGTGGGTAGGGAAATTGTTGATACTTGACTTATCCCAGAGATTGTGAAGTGAGGTTTAGATAGAATGGAAGGATTGAGCTAGAATCAACTCAAGCTTGGCTAAAAAGGTGAGAGTAGTGATAGAAAGAGAGGAGATAAGAACAAAGGCATTATGACAGGAATATGCAAGTCTGACTAAAAAGCAGGTCTTTAGAAACCAAAGTAAGAGTTTGTTAATCAGGGATAACTTCTAAGAAATAAGATCTTGGAAAATGTTAGTGTAATATTTGAGTGAGTCCCCTTCTCATGGCTCTGAGACAGGTCTTTATTTATACTTTATTAGATGAGGGTCTTTGGTTGAATTTTCTGTTCTGTTCCATAGGAACTAGTAAGTAACTAGGGGTTTGAATCCTGATCCTCTGGTCAATTTCCTCCAGGTTCTGGCTCCATTGGTCAAGGCCTAGTCCAGAAGGGGAAGGCCCTTTTTCTGAGGATGGTCCTTTCGTGTATAGAAGGTTACCATTTTGTAGCTTGGTAACAGAAAGAATTTTACATTGTTTTGTAGAAAATCTCCTTTAGGTCCATATGTGTGTATTACATTGACTCTTGTTATTACAGTGGATATGGAATTAGTCATAATATAGATTTTTTATTATATATGACTCCTTGAAACTGAAGTCTAGAACCTACTAATAGCATTCAAAAGGCAGGGCAACAGGTTCAAGAAAATAGAGGAAGAGGAACAACAGAGAGATGAAGAAAAGAAGTGAGATTGGTCCATTGAGTGTTAAGAAGAGAGAAACTTTTGTGTCTCTTGCCAAGCTGGAGTTATGCCAGTCCTGCTATTCCAGACAGGCAAGGTGTGTGTGTGTGTG
>MU167300.1:95769-115410 GCA_015951145.1 Cronartium quercuum f. sp. fusiforme G11
GGGGGGGGGGGGGGGGGGGGGGGGGGGCTTCTTAGGTGCAGGATGATGTTCCTGAATGGGATGGGAAGACCACTTCAAATATCTTGAATGAGGTTTGAGATGGCAGATCCAGGCTAACTCTAGCAAGGTTTGATTGATGGTAGAGTCTCTTGGTTCCTCACAGAGAATGAGTGTCTCCCCTCACCACATGGTAGAAGAGGCTCTGTATGTGGGAGAGGGGTAGTGACATGCCACACAAGAGTGTGACAGGGTGCCAGATGGGTAGGAAGAGCCCCCAATTCTGAGCTTCTAGAAAACAGAATCTCTTTGAGTGCTAAAACTGGTGATTAGAATGTAGGTTTGGCTGGTCAAAGGTCTGTCTTTTGAAAGGGTGTATTTGAGTCATGAGAACTTGTGAAATAATGAAATTCTTGGAACAGGGTTAACAACCTGATAAGGTGCGTAAGCACGTATAAGCTCACAGCCAACTACAACAACGGTCTGGTAAAAAGCTTCTGACCTAAAACAAGGTAACAATGCGATTAGAGAGATAATAATAAGATAAGAGAAATTTATAATAGTCAGTACCTGGAAGATGGTACAGAATATCGATCAGACAAGTTGTTAGTTTAAGCTATCAGCGATATGATCTATGGGGACTAAAAGAGCTCTTGCTGAAAGTGATAATGAACAATTAAGAAACAAACAGTCAACAAACAAGAAACGAACAATCAAACAAAACAATCAACTATAACACCACTGAGTAAAAAGTAAAAAGGTACGTACTTCTCTTTCCAAAGATGGGAAAGAGAAGTACATTGAATCTGATGGATACATATATATTGTTCCAATATGAATTCTTTCATTGGGGTAACTTCCTGATGCTGATCATTTCTCATCTAACTTATCCATCTCATATTCGTTTGCATGTAATTTTCTTGTCTACTATTAATGTAATCTGAAATGTTCTTCTTTTCTCTTTTAGTCGATTGAACATTTCAACAGAACTTAGCACTGCCCTTGCATAAAATTACAACATACCTTTTGTTGAGGTGGCTGTGTATCTCAGGAGTGGTCTAGTTCACTTACTTGAGTGAATCCTGACAAATCCCACTGTGTGCATAAGATGAGAGTCAATGAATGAAAAAGACTTGTAGGAATGTATATAAGCTGGGCAAAGGCCTACTGTAGGATTTCACAGAAGCTGGGTGATCATTCCTAGGCCTGATGCTTTTTTCCTCAAAGACTCAAAATTTACAAACAGCCTGTGTCAGGAGACAACAGGTATCTTACCCACACAAAAGTTGCATGAACTGGGTCAAATGAACACAATCAAGAGGAGCACAGTGGTAGAACAACTACAAACAGTGGGACCAAAGTTGAGTCAGGCAGAAGATCATGCAGTTAGGAGTTCTGAAAGGCAAGACTGGCTGATGTTTCAAGTCTGGGTAGGTTGGATATGTCAACTGTAGTTTTCAGAAGTCAAACTGGGTACTCTATAGGAGTTCACAAGTTGAGATTGCTGAAAATTTTATGGGTTAAAGATTGGGTAAGGTCCAGAGATTTTTATGAAGATTGACTTCTGTTTATACATTTTTAGAGTAGCCTTTGTGTGAAAATTAATAGCTAGGAGATATCTGGTACATGGTAATTCTGGCCTAGTTAGACCCTTGACCATATGACATAATTGAGACTGATCCCATGATCAAGGGGCTTTTCCTGATGTATTCCTACTGAAACCCTTCAGTTTGAACTTGATAGTTCTTGTCACATGAGAAATTTCTCTGCCTTTTTATGGCTCAAGTGAAGGGTTTTCTGATATCATAATGACTTTCATGAAAAGGCTATGCTTTCAGCCCTGAGGACTGCTCAGCAGTCCCACAGATGGTACTCATTATATTTCATATACTAGTGTTGGTCTCCAATCAACAGTTTCTACTACAATAGAAACCTAATAAATACCTACATAATCTTGTTGAAGGATTTCACCGGTTCACAAAGAAGTAAAGCAACAAAACTAGTCAAACACTATCAAGCATGCTTAAATACAAGCATAGTATAGTTCATCACACATTATCTGTTCTCCCACTAGTTCTTCTGGAAACAGAACATGTAGCAATTCCAACCAAACTGTATGATACCATATATATATTTGAGTAACACAGAGAGCCACTTACTTTCTCTTTCCCCATCTTTGGAAAGAGAAAGGAAGTCCTCCCAAAATTTTTACTTGAGAGAATATTGAAGTTTTGTTTCTGATGTCTTTCTCATATTATTCCTGGTCTACTTTGTTTTGTTTTCTTCCTCCTTAGATCAAGCATCTTGCTCATGTACCCTCACTTCCTCTTGCCTCACTTTATTTCTCATCTGACTTTACCAGGTGGAAAAACTTGCTATTTCCACATTTTATTATCTCATCTAGTTTCATATGTTTATCCTGTATAGGTCAGAATATTTCTTGTAGGCAGGAAGTGACCCACATGCACTGCCAAGATATTTGTATCGGATGGGCCTATCCAATGTTCTATCACCCTGAGATATGCGATGCAGTGTCAGTAGGATTAGGTGCGATGGAATTACACTGCAATATGATGTCAGAGCATTAGATACCAATAGTAATTCCATCGCACCTAATCCTACTGACACTGCATCGCATATCATGGGGTGATAGAACATCGGATAGGCCCATCCGATACAAATATCTTGGCAGTGAAGCAAGAAATCAATCAAATAACTCAAGGAAAGAAGGTTGATCATGAAATTAGACTTCTAGAAATGAACCAGACAGCTCCACTAATGATTCTTTAGAATATAAGAGGGGTATGTTAATAATTATACTTGTAAGTATAGGTAATTTTTTAATGAAGTGTTACAATGATGATGGGTTATTTCCACGAGCAAGAGGATGCTCTTTTATAGATGTTCTGAGGCCTGGAAGGTACTCACAATTTTGAGATATCAATTAAATCCAAGCACTTTCTCATTGTAGAGTACATTTGATTTTGTTATTTCATGATGACAGTCATTATTGAACTAGTAATATCAATCTATCTTGTTTAGACTAATAATAAATCTTTTATTACTCAAGGTCAAGGATAGAATAAACATCTGCAGTGCATTTGTTGACCAGCTAGATTAGTTCCCTTGTGCTTTATTGTATTTAAGTTATTTCTCATGTCAATTTTGTATGTACCATGTGTAAAACTTTATTTCCACTACTGTACATTGTGTGACAGGTTCACATGCATGTGTTTTTCACCCTTGAGGTTGAATTATATATCAGATAGATGATCTGTCACTGTTTCAACTATGTGTAGTCTTTTATATTGCTTGAGGATCTGTCTATGATCTACAGTCCTGTATCACACATGTCACTAGTACAGCTACAGTACATTTGATGACATTTCCTCGGTGTAAAACATGTCTTTAATTAATAAAACTGTCATCATTTCATTTGTAGCTCTAAAACTACACTAGCTATTCTGTATTGAAGTTCTACAGTACATTTCTTCAAAATATATGGATTGTATTGGTACTTAATTAGTTAATAGAGTTATTACTTAACTCTAAAATAAGACTATAGGTTATTTGGTCCGTAGAATCCAAATTTAAAATAATATTGCACTTAATACTTACTCATTATAAGTGTATGCGCTTTGTCACATATTTACACATGGTTCACAGTGTAACTTATATCTTTTCAGTGTTTCTGGTAATATGTAACTATAGGTTATTTTACATGTAGTTTTCATTACTTTAATAATAATATGTAGTTTACATATGGATAACATATGTATTGTTTATAGTAACATGTTTACTCTTATGTTACACTGTTAATTACAGCTCTTATGTCTTAGTTGTAATATGTAACTGAATGTAATATTACATGTGGAATCCATTTCTGTGATAACAATCCTCAATCAATAAGTACAGTATTGTGTTTATACTCTTTGAACTGAGTATGAGTTGTAATTGTCCTTGTTAGCACATGGCACTTTGGTGCTCAGGGCTGACAAGTTTACCCCTCACATATGCTCTCTTTTGTCTGTCCAAGGGAAAATCTTTGGGTGGTTTATGGCTCTGGTCAAGGTAATGAGTTCCCACCTTGATTTGAGCATGTGTTTTCAATACAAAGGCTTATACATATATATTTATTTGTAGTACAGATTTATTACTACAATGTAGTAATTTGATATAAAATAATTTTTTTACCATCTTTTCTATTGATGGATTGGTCTTGGGACACTAAACTTATAAGATGTTGTACTGATGATACTTTGGTCCTTGAAACTTTACCTTAAGGTGATTTCCTATTTCAATGTTTTGTGTTCTTATATTAAGAACCTATGAATACCAACATGTAAGGCTTTGAGGACTGACATCTTTGGTCATCAGTATCCCACAAGATCAAGTACTTTTGGGCACTATTTGTAAGTACTAGAGGAAAGCAATCATCCATCAGCTAACTGTGACAGCTTACACTCTAACTGCTTCAATCACTGCCAAGATATTTGTATCGGATGGGCCTATCCGATGTTCTATCACCCCGAGATATGCGATGCAGTGTCAGTAGGATTAGGTGCGATGGAATTACACTGCAATATGGTGTCAGAGCATTAGATACCGATAGTAATTCCATCGCACCTAATCCTACTGACACTGCATCGCATATCTTGGGGTGATAGAACATCGGATAGGCCCATCCGATACAAATATCTTGGCAGTGAATGAGCAACAGAAAAATAAAGAACTCTGATGTCGCAGGCTTTAATAGTTCATGGATGGTAGAGATGATAAACCAAGTTCTAAAGATGTAGGCCACTATACTTGATAAGTGGTACAGAATATGAAAAAACCCAAATCAAGTCATATGTGTGCCATCATCATTTGACCCCATCAGTTTTCAGTCATTCTCAATGCTACAGCCTTCTTTTCTTGACTACCTGTAGTGATATGTCCTGCAAAGACAATGCAACTGCCACCTGTGATTCAAAATGATGATTAAAATCAGCAACTAGAAATGTGCACAATTAAAAGAAAATATAATATGTCCATTTTTGCTGGTATATTGTTGAACAAGATCAAAGTCAAAAAAAGATCTGTATTCAAAACAGAGAAAAAAGGTGCACTAGGCTTGCAGAAAAGTGCTTATGGGGGGAAAGTGGTAAAAAAAAAAAAGGTGCTATACCCTTTAGTGATTCAATGAAAAAAAATAAACCTAACTTGCCAATTCCTAAATGACATTTAGGTTTAAAACCCAAGAAAATGTAAAAAAAAAAAAAAGGAAAAGAAAAGAAAGAAGAAGATTAGATTAGACTGCTGGTTGTAGAAAACTTATAGATGAGGAAATATATAAGACTTACAGACTTCTTCATACATTAGATATAGATTAGGAAAAAGAGGAGGAAGAGTTCCAAAAAAAAAAAAAAAGGGAAAAGGGGGGAGGGTAAAAAAAAAAAAGTGAGTCAATCATACTCAAGAATAGGATTATTAATTTTTTTGTGGATTTTCATTAAATCAGTAGGATTTTCTAGACTAGAAAAAAACTGGTAGAGTTGGAATAAGATCACATAAAGTCTCATTAAATGAACAAGTACCAAACATAACTGGAGCAGGCCTTTTTTTTTTTTTTTTTTTTTGGTAGACTGACATCACAAGCAAACAAAGAAAATTTATTCTTTCCCTCCCCCCCCCTCAGACTGTAGATGCAAAGGTTAACAGTATGTGATCCAATAAATTGCGAGATGAAAACTTATGGGATCACTCTATAAACCAGAACAACTCTTCAAGACCCGCAATTGAATGTACGTGAGAGTAAGTAACTAAGTCGAGTGAGGGAGTGGATTAAAGATTGAAAGTATTGACACTGGTAACAATTAGGTGTCGCTTACAGTGCAAGCACCAGTGCGGGGCTTGCATGTCGCTCGCACTGTTGCACGCACTTTTTTTTTTTTTTTCTTTTCAAGTGCTATTGTATTAACATTCCGCACTGTAACATCTAGTTTACATTTTTATAGAATAACTCTACGACTTCCTTGAACCCCTTTCTGTCGTGTTTGGACCTTCATTGGTCTTCACAACAGCTCAGTTGTATGTAGCTCTAAAAACATACACAAATAGACATGAAATTGAAAGAGGGGAAACTTGAAGCGCTATTTGAGAGAGAAAGGATGCAAAAATCTCTTGCCCAACAGTTTGGATAATTACGTTAAGTATGATTTGAGATGGGTAAATCTTTTCGTAGCTTCAACATACTTTGTCACATGTAAGAAAGTCTTCGGGTTGTCCAGAATTGCTCTCGCTGAATCCATGTCTACTTGGTATCTTTCCCTGTTTCAACCCCCTCCTGAATGCTCGTCATTGTTTTGTATATTTTTTTTGCTGTACGCCAGGAAGTATGTAGGAGTTTCCGTTACCTTACATGTATCGCATTTCGAATCCGGTTCTGCTTTAGTTTTGTGAAGATTATTTCCGTAACGGGAAATGGCCGGATCTTAATTGGAATACCACAGATGCTTGCCCTTCTTTCTAAATCATCTAATGCGTCAGCTATCTTTGTATTCTGCGTTTTGAAGGGTGCAATAGATACAACTCCCTTTTTCTTGAAAACAGTCTTGGCCTGTCAAAGCAATCCTTCTAATCCCATGGGCAGATTTACTCGGTCATCATCCGAAGTCGTCGCTTGTGTCGCTCCCTCATCTACTTTCTTATTCAGTTCTATCCCCTCGTGTCCTGGTGTCCAGTACAAGGTTAAGGGGTAGCGTCTCGGGCTCTGTCGTGCTAACAACCGTACATTTTTTGCTAGGTATTGGAGTGGCTTTGGCTGAAGCGGCTGGGCTAATAGGTTCAGAGCAGCTTGATTGTCATGAAATATTGCGGGACTGGTATGCGTCTGGCGTCTCTGTTATCACCTCCTTGAATGAAGCTATGGCTATCCATCGCCCCATAACTTCCATCTCATATTTTGATATGCCTCTTGTGGGGCCGTAGGCAACTTTAGTTCTTGCTTCCGTCGTCGCCGCTGCTGCACTTCCTCCTTTCTCAGGTATGAACCAGTAAGTGTATTGTGGTATGACCCCAAATTTGTCGCTTGTCATTAACATGTCATTGACAAGCGACAGCTCGACAGTGCGAGCGACATTCAAGCCCTGCACTGGTGCTTGCACTGTAAGCGACACCTAATTGCTACCAGTGTGAAGTTGAGTTGGTTGAACTGTGAAGGAGAGGATCTCATGCCCGGGTTTGGGTTTCACGTGAGAGTTGGAGTTGAGGGCCAACAAGGACGTTGGCGAGAAGGATTCCCAAAACCAAAGCAATGAAATGAAAAAGGCAATCTGTCAGTAAATCAAACCAACGAGGTTGGAGTTGTACCAGAGGGGTAGAGCTGATGTAAGAGACTAGGTCAAACCAAAACAACTTCCAGGAACAAAGAGAGCGAGAAAGGAGAGCTTATCCTTGACATAAGGAAGTCTATCCGTCGGTCCACAGGCAATTATACTTGAGCCAACCTACCCTTGCTGATGCATAAATCCCGACCAGAATACGATACAACATATTACAATGCTTGGACAGTACAACAACAAGGTATAAGAATAGAAATATATAAACTTCAACAACTCTCTTGTGTCCTTTCCCACTTTACCTAAGTAGTTCCCCATGCACCATTTGTTATCACTATTCTTGTCAAGACATCTTCAATCCCTTGCACGTTCTTTTTCACTTCTTCCTCTCTCAAATAGATCCCCACTTGCTCCAAGCGCTTCAGTACCTCCGCCGCTAAGCGCTCTTCGATTGGTCTCACCACCCCCTTCAACCTGTCCTCGTCCTCCATGACCACCAGTGCGCCGATTCCAACCGGGCAACCAACCGTTCGAGCCATCGCATTTCCTTTCTCTTCCATCCACATTCTCACTCGCTTCTGCTCCCCATTTTTCTCAAGCCTGAGCTCGTGGCTCATTAGTACCATGTCTTGTTCGCCATCTCTATATTTTAATCGATCTGCCAATTTCTCACTTAGCCACTCGATCGGACTTTGCTTTTGGTCATAATGACCAAATGGTAAAACGCCCAATCTAACAAGGATTTATCAAAAATCTACTTCAGCTTTCTGATCAACCAAATCTCTTTGGAAAGATTACGTTCATCCCGAATTCCAAAAAAAAAAAAAAAAAAACATAAACCACAAAACTCAACTGCTTGAGAATCTTTAACACTTTTCCATTTTCCACTTTCATCGATTGATGTCCATCTAACCACTCATTACCCAATAGCCCCAACTGAGCCACCACGTCCATAATCTCCCCAAAACCTTCGTATCGCAGCGTTCCTCTCATCATAGTTTCCAGCCCATCATCCTCCAGTCCGTAGCGATCAATATATTCAATCGAATCCCTGTTTGCTAATCCTTCCAATCGATATCTTCCGTCAAACAGAGCTGGTCCAATGTCGGAAAATCTTCTCTTAAGTAATTCAGCACCGTCAATTTCATATTGCTATTTTGAAAATGAAAATGTATCAAGATTTCAGGAGAAACATAAACTTTTTAATCTTATTGTGTCACATAAAAGAAAAAAGTACTTACCTTTCCTTTCAATCTAAACTTTGCCGGATTCTTTAAAGCCTCCAATACCCCTCTCGGCGACCAGGAGAATCGGTATCCCAAAAGTCCATCCTGGAACTCGGGTAACCCACCACAGAAACTTACAAACGACCTCACTTGCCAGCCCTCAGCCCGCCATCGGTTCATCAGTCTCACTGCACTCATGTGATCAATCCCAGGGTCAAGACCGAGCTCATTAAGGAATGTAAGCTGGCGCATGCGTGCCTCGGCATCGAAAGCTTCCATTTGCTTCGAGACGTAGGAGGCCGTGACAAGATGTACGTGATGCTCTAGACAGTGGCTGGCGACGAGTGGGTGCATCGTGGCTGGTAAAAGGCTGTATTTCACCGTCAGGACGACCAGGAATCCACATTCTTACCAGCAGCATAGATACACGTACCTCACCACCACCTTCGCATGGCAAACTAACTCGCTCACCCCTGCGCCACTTACCACGTCTACTGTGACTACTTTGACCCGAGAGGCTTGGTCACCACAGGCTGCGCGTAGAGCCTCGGCTTCAGCCTCCACCTTACTCGCTATCAACACTTCAACTCTGGGATCACTCAAAAGCGTCTGGATAGCAGGCAAAGCTACCATCCTGGAAAGACCAAAAATTAAATATGCATCAGACTTCGATCTTTCTTCTTGGTCATTTGAGGCCTGCCTACCTACCCGGATCCAAACAACACTACTTTCCGCGGCAACTCTCCAACGACGACCGGATCATCTTTGGTCAAAAGTAAAGGTTTCAGTCCAGCGTGTTCTGGTCTCAATGATCCATCACTACAGATCATCGCTGATTCGAGTTGGCCACGAAGTTCGGCGCCACTCGGACTACCTCTCACGAAAGCTTTGACGTAAGGTACTACCGCCTGTGAAAAGGTGATCGAAGCGTCTTGAGCGAGCTCTGATGGTAAGATTTCTATACATATGAGAGTAGAAGAGATGACAATCCAATCCGTTAGGGTTTTTCATTCAAAAGAGGTGATATCAAGAAAAAATAACATTCCAGTACATAGAAAGGTGGGTCTGAATTCTGAAGACTGACCAATTGAAATCAGTTGTACAGCTGAACGCGGGTCATCCCAACCTACTTCTTCAACTTTTTGACCATCTTGACTGAGAGCAAGGTACGCATATGGATTCTCAATCGTTGTTGCTCGTTCGACAAACTCTAACCCACCCTGTCGATGGTAGTGAGTAAAAAAGATGAATAGGGAGTTACAAGGTAGGAAAAAAGGATGTGGGAACTGACTTGGAAGTCGCATGAGATGTCTGTCACAGCCCAGATCTTGCTCTTCTCTTCTTCGGCCGAAAGCAAATTTCGAAACTCCGAGTTATCGAGTAATCGTGGAAATTCTGAGCTCCAGTAAGCGCCGTTGATCAGCAAGCTTGTCCAGGGTGCCACCTGTCTTGAAAATCAATCAGTACAAATTTAAATTAGACCAGACAGGTTTGATATGATGAGCGTTTGACGGACCATTTCTGAAAAGGTTGAGCGAAAAAGATGTGGTGATGAATCATATGTACTTCGATCAAATCCTGCTTGACTAGCATGTTTCCAAACGAGATGATCCTCGAGACGAAGTTTGTATCCTACCAACTTATCCTGCTTACCCCCACTCTCTACAACTGTGATCGAAAAACGTCAGTGCTTGATTCTCTTGATGTGGTTTTAAACGCAGGTTCTCTTACCACCTCCATCACCTTCTGCCCACTGACGAAACTCTTCCAGATTTGAAGCCCATTTCACTCCGGCCTGATCAAGTACCTCTACCGCACCTCCTCCCACTCTACCCGTCGCACCAGTTACGACCACAGTCAGTGGATGTGTTCCGGTGTACCCCTCAGTAGCGATGCGGTCTCGTAAACAACCTATGGCCTCCATCAGCTTGGCCTCGGATCGGAACGTATAAGGCCGTGCGAGGTTCTGTAGTAGGTATCGCCTCGACCCGCGTGAGTGAGGGGATGGCCATAGAGATCAGTATCGTAATTTGCGCACCAGGAAAGGGGTTGAGATTCCATGTCGCAAGCAAGCGATCCCCAGCCCAGATAACGCCTCAGCCGCACCGACCTAGAACGAAGAAAAGACGATGTGAGTGCGAATAGAAAAGAGTGGGAGATTCAAAATGATAGATCACTAAACTACACCTGCAAGCCTTCCGAATGAAACTGTGCGCTTGCCAGACTGAGCATCAAGGAGTAATTCCCAGTCCACAAAGCCATCACCTGACTTGACCATCTTCTGTAGTAAGGGTACATTGTAGGATTGGCCCTTGTGCGTGTGAGAGAAGCTGAGGTTTGAATGAGTGGAAAGGAAGGAGAAGAACTGTGTAGGAAACGAGAGGGGAAAGACTTACAAGCAGTAGGTCCGACGGTGGTGCGGTGGGGAGAGTGGGCTGAGGTGATCTATGGGAATCTCTTTGATGGCGAGGACGAGATGGGAGTCGCCATCACTCGTCCCGGGTGATACGATATTGGCACCAGCCTGTTGTATATAATGACCAGCCAAAACCGATGTGAGCAATATGAAATCTAGTCATTCTAATGGTTGAAGGAGGTCGAAGGACTGACAGCAAGATAATCTCTGTCTGGATAAATCCGCTTAGGACTTGATTCAACTCGAACGGTAAGGGCTTGAGGGCCGAGGGAACGAAGTAAGCGAGCTACGTCATCCGGTACGAGCGGAGTCCGACGCTCCCAAAGTCGGGATGGATGCTCGGCCTTGAGGGTGAGGATGGTTGGTTTAGAAGTCGAATATGGTTTGCGAGTAATCGACGTCACACCACCCAATCTGATTGTCGAACGGGTCGGCAGAAGCGGAAGGCAGGGGAAGAATCGCATTGGTGTTCGAGGGCATATATAGAGATAAATAATGACTAGCAGTATATATGGATGGATATCATATGATACGATACGATAGAGGTTTCAGGCAGAGACATCAAAAGGAATTCAATCAAAACATGACCAGATATCAATCGAACGACCGAATCCACTTTTTCTCACTTCCACGGTTCTCATTTATATTAATAAAAATAAAATAGAAACCTTTCATCTTCAGGCTTTCTTTGAAGCCAATCACACTCAACAACTATAGCCCACCTTGTGACCTGCTGTCCGTCGAAACAACCGATTCACACTCCAGCCACCGACCCCTCCATCTCTGTCGGCAAGAGACTTTGTATGTACGAGCGTTGACCTGCGAGCTTGTTAATGACGTCATTCTACGTTCACACAAGTCCTATGTTACAGCTTGGTTTGGCGGACACCAAAAATCATCACCACCCAAACTGCAACTGGTCAACCACGAACTCGTTCGTCAAATAAAAAATAAAAAATAAAGGACATACCAGACTTGGTTGCATTAGGTCTCATTTGAATGACCATGGTTGACTTGGATGTGGGTATCCAAGAAGTATCTGGGCAGTACATCCTAAAATAAGTTTATCATATGTATACACCACAGGGCGACTTCTAAGCGACAGACGCATGCCAGGAAGCCGTCAGCTGTCACATAGGTTTCACTGGTAATTCAAGTGACTTAGGCGTTGCGAGCGGCTGTCTGAAGACCACAGAATTGGCCACATCACCGCGCTGTCACATACCTGGCAGCGTGAGAACCAGGCTATCAACAGGTCGCGGCTGCTGCCGATACCTGCCCGTACGCTCGTTAGGTAGACTCTTGATGATCACGGCTTTGCCACTGGTCACAAAGAGACCACCTGGCAGCTTGGTTTTAGCCCATGAGTTCATAGTGTGATCAAGTCATGATTTGTGGCACTGGGTGGGCAGCCAGCAGCCAGCTCAATATGTATGTCAGGACAAGTAAGGCTTGAGATTTCAAGGCAAGATCATTGAGAAAAAAGGCTAAGCTATGTTTCTAAAAAGCTATGCACACTGCTTCCAAAAAGAAGGCAGCTGAGCTTTTTTTTTTTTGGAAAAACAACAGCTGAGTCCTGGAATCTGGTTGGCCATTCTTCAACTAAATCACATTTCAACAACGCGACCGAGCGCTAGATTAGCGCACAGATGGCTAGATCCCTTTCCCATAATAAAAAGAGTCTCAACCAATGCTTACAAGTTGCTCCTACCCCTGTCCATGAGTCAAGTGCACCTCGTATTTTCAGTGGGACTATTGAGACCATATGAAGAAAGCGAAATATTAGGGCCAACATAAGACTCCACCACCCCAAATAGAATCCGAAAATGAGAAAGAATAAGAAGTGGAGGAGATTCTCAATAGGCAACAGCAAGGGAAGAGGACAGAGTATCTGGTGAGATGGAAGGGATGCGGACCAGAGGAGGACTCGTGGGAATCTGAAAAGGTGGTCAAGAATTCTCAACAACTGGTTACAGAGTTTAACACAAAGTACCCAAAGGTAGAAACAACGCATAGAAGGACATGGCGAAATTAGAGAGGGTCCAAGCTTTTTCCCGTGTGGTTTTTGAACGCTGGCCCAGGGACAGGCACCAGACTCGACAAGAGGGAGTTGGGGTATAAAGGGGGAGTGGTGTTATGAGCCCATATCGACCTCTGACCCCGGTTTAAGAATATGTGTATGGCGAGAAAAGCCGGGAGCCATCCCAGTTGTACAGTGGCCACAAAGATTTACATTTTCTCCACGCTACAATCTATCTATGTTTTGGGAATTGACTCTTACCCCGGATCTTCAAAGATCAAGTTTGAGTCATAACAAAGGTCCCCAGTCTCAAAAATGTCTTGGCAAGTGTAAGGGTTGTCCTCGGCTAGACTCCCACACTGCACTTCTCACTTGGCACGGTTCGAGGAAGTTCCTCGAAAGCTTCTAAAAACTGAGAATGAATTGCCTAGCCCAAAAGAATGCCCCACAAGTTGGAGGTGTGAAGTCTCCCTCGTCAGCTCCTTCTCCTCTTGCTCTACTCAAGAACTTAGAAAGCTTACCTAGCCCAAAAGAATGCCCCACAAGTTGGAGGTGTGAAGTCTCAAGGGCTAGGAGCACGGACCCCTGTCCACAGCTAGGTACACGCTGCATGCTATCTCCTTATGCTTATAGCCTGTAAGGCCTACCGCCTTACAGCAAGCTGATCTGGTCAGCTGGGTTTTTTTTTTTTTCGACCTTTCACATTTCAGACCATGGTTATATATGGTACCTATGGGTACTTGGACACTTACCTTATGTGCCTAGGTAAGGGCTTAAATACGTAAGCTGAGTGACTGGGTGCTTGATACGTTATAGATGGCTATGTAGCATGTAGTTGAATATACATTCATATAAATGTGACAAGCTTTGGGAAAACATTGAAGAGAATTTTTGGTTACTTGAAAAAAAAAAAAAAAAACTGGTCAACATTCCCGACTGGTGCCGGACCCGAGGCCAGAGGCCTGGGCATAGGACTAAGCCTTCACCTATTCATTGTACAATTCTTTATTTGTGAATAAATCAAACCCAGCTCAAGATGAGGAAATGCGAAAAAAAAAGAAAGGAAGGGCGCGTGGTATCTGTGCTGTAACTCAAAAAAAAAAAAAAAAAAAAAAAAAAAAAAAAAAAAAAAAAAAAAAAAAAAAAAAAAAAAAAAAAAAAAAAAAAAAAAAAAAAAAAAAAAAAAAAAAAAAAGTTCGATATAACTTGATAAAGAGTTTCATTTCTTCGAATTTTTGACATTCATCATTTCATAAGTTACTATATATATATTGATATACCAATCTCAAACATCTGGCCATAGATCATAAAGTGTACTTGTGATATTGTGACTGAAGGTTCCAGGTAAAGAAGTATCACGAGGTCGATTTGGCCAAGAGTTTACTAGACCATCCCATAATTCGACGTGAGAGAAGCTCACGGAATGAGGTAAAAAGGTTGAATTCGTGATAAGCGTTTGTTGATCATCTGCCTTCTTGAAACGACGTCCTGTCGTATTCCAGGATTCGCTCGCTTGGACAAAGAAAGAGACAGAAGTGGAATTGAGTAGCCAAGGGTAGACTCGTGTGGTGATCACTGCTTGTTCGTTGGCGTAAACCTCGAGAATACTGTTATCGACAACGATAGTCATGTTAAGGCTCTCGAGTGATGTGATATTCGTGACAGGATCGCAGATTGGCCAAAGTCTAAGCTTTCCTGCTTCAGTACTATTCCCATCTGGAAATAGAAATAATGTTTCATTCAGGAATTGATTGAAAGACTTTTGAATAGCCTTTAGACCGATAGGAATGAACGTACATGAAGAGATTAAGGAACTGTGCCCACGCGATATAACAAGGGATTCGGTGGAAGGATCGTAGTAAACATCTGTCCATTCGTGGTCACTTCCTAATACCCTGAAACCACCTCTTACCATCTGCGCACGCTCAAGAGCTACAGAGTCATTCAAGTTCGACTTCGAACCGTGGAAATCAAGTTGAGCTGAGATTGCATAAAATCTGTCTTTCGGCTGACTTTCGAATCCGACTATGTTAGTTGATAGAGCTTCGGAATCAGATACATCTACCCCAATGTCTATTGTGCGATCAGACGGTTTGAAAACGTTGGATGATTTCTTGTAAGCGCTAATGACTTCTTTGGCAATCTTTTGGCCAAACGTGATGACAGATTTAGAGCCATCTGGCTCGGTCTTGACAGTCCAGTTCGGGTTGGGCTCATCGAGATCTGGAGAACCAGGTAATACATTTCGAATGACTTTGACAAACATATCTCGAAAGAGCGTGAAGGCGCCTGAATAACCTCTCTGGGCAGACAAAACATTGTGTTCGTCGTCCTCCTGCGAATGCAAATAATTCGTATCTTAGCAACTGAAGAAAAACGGTGGACTTTTTCTAGAAAAGACAACGGACGTACGTAACACCATCCCACCAGCATTTGTCGATTGTCTGGACCTGAGAATGTGACGTAGGCATACGAGCGACCCCAATCAATGACACCAGAGAACTCCACCTTGGCTTTGACATTTCCGTCCGGGTGATTGTAGTCGTACTTCAAGGCGTACCAAGTTGGCCAATAGTCCATATTGGTCGCATTACGACCACCTTCGGTACCGGTGAGGAAGACATCGAGGCGATGAGACTGATTCAGGTGCGGGTTGCTACCGTCGATTCCTTCAACATTTCGGCCGTCCTCGTTGATACTTGCCAATGCACCGCATTCAAAGTTGAATCCTGAAGAACCACGCCAGGGACTACTTGGTTTCGAAGCACCCGGTAATGTGATTAGTGCACCAAGGTAAGTCCAATCGAGAACGTTATTCTCATGCGTTTGACGATAGAGAAATAAGCGACCGCCAGCGTTGAGCGGGTCGGCATCCGCACGGATACCACCACTGAGAGTTAAGAATTTACTGCCAGTGGGAGCTATACCACCTGGATTATTGGGCAGTTTATGTTCGATGGACGAGTTGGAATAGAAAGCAAGGAACTCCTGAGATTCGAACACGTATGGGTCCCTGAATCCGGTCAAATGTTGCTCGGGCCAATAGTCTACGGACGAATACAACGGAGAGAAGTGAACTTGATGTACAAGGCTTTACAGTTGGCTGTTTCGAACTAAGAAAACGGGACAAACAGACTGACAAATCACTGGGTTTCCATTAGCGCCGAAGTTAAGCTTTGTCCAGGTGAGCCCATCATCTTCAGTATAGGCAATACTCTGGGTTTCAGTCCCTTCTTTTTCAGGTGGGTGACTTGAATAACCGAGGGTTCCGAAGGAAGCGGATGTATAAATTAGAGTGGGGTAACCGTTCCATCCATCCTTGATGATGGAACCATCGAAGACTCCTCGAATATCGTAAAGTTGGGTCGGTGGCTAGGTACGGGATTAGAGTTCAAAAGGGCAAGTTGCAAGGTTGACCATTAGTGTGCTGAGATGGTCGAAGATGATTTTGTTTTTGTCTTTTCTGAA
The DNA here is from genome assembly GCA_015951145.1 of Cronartium quercuum f. sp. fusiforme G11. Taxonomy (NCBI): domain Eukaryota; kingdom Fungi; phylum Basidiomycota; class Pucciniomycetes; order Pucciniales; family Coleosporiaceae; genus Cronartium; species Cronartium quercuum. Next base: position 112,219 of record MU167300.1, read on the forward strand.
GCAAGTTGGTCATTATGTCTTTCAAGTCAAGAACTTACTCACAATTGTGATGGGATTTTCCCAGCTATGGTCTATAAAGAATACAAAAATATCACAAAGTGTTAAGTCAGCCACATGCTGGAAAAAGAGAGTCAGATATCACTAGACCTCGCACACAACGGCCTGCGTATGTCTACTTCTGTTTGAAGATGAACACTTAATGGAGAAAAGCATGACAGGGAAAGGGGGGCTTACAATCATTGAAGTAGGTAAAGTCATCAGTGGAAGCCGAGCATTGAGATACATTCCCCCACTAAAGACAATGACAACAAGATCATCAGCAAACAGAAAGACAAGAAAATTAAATGAGACCGCATACTAACCACGACTCTATGGGGCGAACACTGGTATCCGATGTGCCAACTTCCGTTCTTTGTTTGGTCTGTTAAAGGGAAATAAGTGTCAGATACTAATTTCGTCAGTACTTTAAGAGATTTCGATAGTATATGACCAACGCACAGATCGACATGGGGTCATTTAACCACCCCGCGGGTGCCAATAAGCGTGCTTTGGGGCGCCAAATGGTAAACATTGAACTATTCCTACATTCGGCTATCTCAGATAATTGAGGAGACTCATTGCGATCGATGTTACAACCCGCATGTTGGATATCAGTCAGATTGCTGAAAGCATTGACAGCATGGAGATTAGGAGCGATCTTGTGTTCTGCGAAAGTGTCGCCTGGAGTTTCGGTCCTTTGGACTAGTTGAGGTAGAAAGATTTCGGTACTTGGACGACAAGACGAAGAGCTAAAAAAAAAAATGGTTATGGCGAAAGCTAGGCGTAACCGGGTCGAACGAGGAAAGTCAAATCTCGTCGTTGTCAATATGACCATGTTGAGATTTTTCTAGTGCAAGTTTTTTTTCAAACGACCAAGCGGGGTATGATACAGGACGGAAGAAAACAAGACTGATGATTTAAGCTTATTTCAATAATCGTGTGTAACTCATACCAAGTAAGTGTCAAAGAGAGAAGAGTTGGCCCTTCGGCACAGAAAGGGAGTTTATGTAAGAAAGTGTGGAGAATCGATTCACGGAGCTTGGCTGATACTTAGCTTTGGACTTTGAAAACTTGACACAACACGGATAAGTTTTAAAAGGGTTTGCTGGGAAGACTTGTGTATAAAAATGCCTTGTATGATTTGCCTTAGCGGTGGGCTTTGAAAAACTTAGAACAGTGTGAGAATATGTCAAATGTCGTAAACGGATACAGACACCCATCACGTTGGTTCAAAGGTCATCGATGAAGATGCTAAGTAAGCACTCAAGAAGGAAACATGTTTTGACCGTAGAATGAGGTTTGAACCATTGTGGTGTGGAGAGTCCTGTATGAGATCGAGAGAGATCATATGATGATAGTTGTACGGCCGGCCCAAATTGCGCGATGGAATGGAATCGGGCGTTCACGGGTTAAAAATGTTTGTATGATCATGAGGTCACCTGCTCCCAAAGTTGAACTGTGAAATGTGCCACAGTGTGTAGCCCATTTGAAGGTATGGTTCCGTCTGCGGAATTGTATGACGCTGTTCAAACATGTTCATGAACTCGTGGGGTCGAGGAATATTGGTATGATACGGTTCGCAGTCCGATTTCGGCGGGAGCAAGTCCCCTCGCTTTTGGCCCAGGTGCACTCTGGATTATGTGCCGTAGCGACGTTTTTGGAGATGAGATTGGCCTTGGCTGTGTCCCTGAAGAGATAATTAGATAGATTGGTTGAGATGTATAGCAATCAGCAGGCGGATGAACTGCAAAAGCCAACGATGGCAAAGCTTTAAAGTCAGGTGGAGGTAAAGTCAGGTGAAGGTAAAGTCAGGTGAAGGTAAAGTCAGGTGAAGGTCAAGTCAGGTGGAGGTTTCCGAGGTCCTGTTGAGTACTGGTGATGGATGTTGTACGGACAGCTCTGAACAAGACTCTGACTTGCTCGGTGCCTCGCCTCAGGGGAAAAGCGGGTTCAAGAATTTAGACTTTTCGAACACCTGTCACGTCCTTCCCTACAACGTATGCCGTATTACCTGCCGTGTGTAGGGTGGGTGATCCAGCCCTGAATGAGATGTGATATACTGCTAATCCAGAAACGAATGTTACACCCTGGCCAATCGAACCAAAATTCGATTTTTTGAGTTTGGCCTAAAAATGGCTGAGCATGTCATGGGTAACCGGAAAGGTAGATTGTATCAGGCGAGCCAGCTGACCCAAACATTGGGCAAAGTTTCAGTTGAACTTGCGCGGTGTAGTGAATGAGATCCAGGTACATAAGTCTCTCTCTCTCTCTTCTCGTCTCGCACCGCTCAGGCAGTCCGGTATCCGATGGTGGAGAACCGATCTGCCGAGCGGAGTCTGACACTATATCTAATCGTCTACTATCACCACCTCTAACTTAACCTAGTATGGCTTTGTTGTAGTTGTGTAATACCCGGCTCCGGCCAAAACACCCCCCTCAACGACAAGACAAAGCCTAAGGTGATCGAAAGAGATAGAAAAAAAATTGAAGAGAAAGAAGAGGGAAAAAAATGAAAATAAGAGATAAAAAAGATATGAAACGAGAGAAAGTTAAAAAATTGAAAGTCGAGAGAAGTTCTTAAACAAAAAATTTAAATTTAAAAGAAATATAAAGAAACAAAAAAGAAAACAGTGAATAAGGAAATGTGATCTCAGCCCGAGATTTCCTCTCGCTTCCCTAAACTTTAACGGTCCGATTTGTTTTGTGAGCGTGTCGGCGAGCTGCTCAGCACCTGGTACCCATTCCAGTGCCACTTTCTTCCTAAAGAGCTGTTCATTCATGTAGTAGAATTCCCGGTCGGTATGTTTCGTATGTTTGTTCGCCGTGTTGTCGGTGGAGACATGAATTAAGGACTTGTTGTTGCCAAGGATTAGCGGGACCGGGATCTCCGGCATTATATCTCGTACTATTGAGTGGAGCCAGACCGCCTCCCTACATGTTGCCCCTAACGCCGTGAATTCCGCGTGGCATGTGGAAGTGGCAACGCAACCTATACGGGAAACGTCGGTACGGTGAATACGGGACAGAGGATCACCCGGAGTGGACACACAACAGAATGATGAGGAATCTCCATGTGCTCTGACCTCCACAACATATGTCTCGTCGGTGCCGCAGTCGTGCCCCCAGTGGACCCGGCCCCGGGTCACAACACCC
>MU167300.1:135881-152955 GCA_015951145.1 Cronartium quercuum f. sp. fusiforme G11
CGGGCTGTTGAATGTTGAGTGGCCCAGAAAAAAATTGAAATTAAAAAAATTGGAACTTTCCAGGTGCCAAATGTTTTTCAGTTTCTTCACCCTACTAAAAAAGGCCAAGTCGCAAAAAAAAAAAAAAGAGTTTAATTTCAATCAGTTCACGTTTTGTAGTTTCTCGTTGTGGTTTTTTTGCTATCGTGATAAACGCCACGCACATTCTTCATAGCCTAGTTATACACCAGTTTGAGGGATTTTTTTTTGGTGTGGCAAGTTCAAGACTCTTTTGTTGATCAGTCTTTCCATTTATCGAGTTTATTCATTGAAAGACATACATAAACATCCTCAACCAAGTTTCATAAAAAATGTCTTTTTTGTCTACGAGTTTGAGCTCACATGAGGATCATATTTTGAACCATAAGATCATTTTGCTGAGTTACAGTACATTACATATGTACAACACACCGATCCTATGCCATATACCATACTGAAAATCTTTTGTTAAAAAAAGAAAAGAAAAATTAACTCCAAGTTTCCTCTTGAAGTCTTCCTGTCCGATCCAACATTTCAATATGTTCATCTACTTTTCCTTCTTCTTCTTTCATTTTACCTTGACTTAAACAGACTCCTTTCAATGCCTTTCTTACCGCCTTAGGCATCTGTCCAGCCGAACTATTTTTTGTTGAAAAAAAATATATCAGAACTTAGAGTATATTTGAAAGAAAGAGAGAGAGAGAAAGAGAGAGAGAGAGAGAGAGAGAGAGAAAGGACGCAAAAAACCACCTTACCCAGATATGTAGATCGAAGCTTCTTGTTTTGACATTAATTCCCATACTTCATCTGCATGTTTTTCAATCTCATGTTGTACATAATGTTTCCTTTCCTTAAATCATCACATAATTTAGCTGATCAGAATTGAGTCAAAAAAAAAAATGGAATAATCATCTTCGCAAACCTGATCTCTTGAAGCCGCTGAATGAAATTTACAAATGCCCCGACTCTCAAACTCTTCCCATTCGTTTCGATAATAGAAATCTTTGTCTCTATTTCTACAGCCATAGATGATTAAATGATTCATCTTCTTTGAATCTTGAATTGATCTTTCTTGGATTAGTGACCTAAAAGGTGCAATTCCAGTTCCTGGGCCCACACATATCACTGCCTTATTTGGATCACTTGGGAATTTAAACCAACCGGGTTCTATTCGAACTGGTACACGAGAGCCTGTGGTTATGAATCATTGGCATGAGTGAGTAGTCCAGTAAAAAGATGAAAAAAAAACAGATTTTGACCTGGTTTTAGACGAGCTAGCCAACTCGTACAAAGACCTTTCCGAGGGGTAGAGATTCGCGTACGATAGTTAACGACAGCAACTAATAAATGAATCTGACGAGGAAACATCTGAACGCATTACACGCATCAGAAGAAGAAGCAAGATTTGTTTGGTGTACTAGGAATTGAAAAATATCTGCTTTTTTTTTTTTCTTTGTAAGGCTTACCTTGGAAGATGAAGCGATAGAGAACTGGCGAGGACGAATTCGAGGAAAAATATCAGGTATGTAGTCGAGCGGAATAGATACTGATTTAAAGTCAGATAAGACTTCCAAGATCGTTCGTCTGGGCCTATTGATATAATCATACAAATCATCCTAAATATCATTCTTGTTCAAATTAGCTTCAAAAGGAATAAAATATATTGAGTTCAATTAATCAATCAAAAAATTGACGTACTTGACCATCGAATGAGCAGAATTCCTTTAAACGTTCAGTGTGGTCTGGATTGGTAGTAAAATACGATAGCCAATTGATAAAACTTTTTTTTGGGACCGATAGAATATCAAAATAAGTTGTAAAAAGTTGACGTAGGGTTATTGGAGCCGCTAATGGAGCTAGTAAAGGTTGACCTATGAAAATAGAACATTCGTCTATCTCAACCTTAAAGACTTTGTTATGAGGGTACTGATAACGAGTGTGAGGTGCTTGGGCGGCAGTCGTGCTGACCTTTAATAGCACTACTCCATTGAAACAATTGATCGGCGATTCCATCCCATTTCATTAACGATAAAAATCTTGATACATCATCCGGATGATTCTCTGGCATCAATGATGCGACCGATCCTGGTAAAAAGCTGTATGCAAAAACTGGTCAATTCAAATCCTCATTGTTTGATACTGTACAAGGAGAAGCTCAACCATCAACTCACTTCAGATCTTCACCAAAATCAAATTCAAGATGGCGTGTGTCTTGCCAGTGCTCAATAGGAGTGAGCCTCCTATTCATGGACAGTGTGGCTATTGTTGGGCTAAACACAGGTAAAGCTGCTGAAGAAGAAACTTGCGCGTGTTCACAAGGCTTGAGGGTAAATCGCGCTGGCAGAAGATCCGTATCCGGTAAGATGGTGAGACCCAACGGAAGAGGCATAAGTTCGAGCAAAGTTGGCCAAAGCGAAGCAAGCCATGGTATCAAAGTAGTATCGATACTAATTTAATAAAACATGAGAGAGAGAGAGGAAAGAGAAGAAAAAAACTAGCTCAGATCAGTAAGACTCAGTTCAACATTATAAGGGATGTACAAACCCATTAGGATTTTGATCATCTGCCTCACCACGAGAGTAAAATTCGATAGCACCAAGTTGAATTAATCTTCTGTAAAGTTTTTTTGCTGCCCAATTAAATTTCGAATAATTCGAATCACCTAAACCGAAAATTGTGAATTTTAATGATTGAAATAGGTCTAAAGGTAATTTTGCTTGACATATTGATTTCCAAATCTTTTTCATATTTTGAGGTTCTGAACCTTGACCGGTAGTTGATAATACGAATATTGTGTAAGTATCTTCGAATAGCGATTGTGGTTCACATTCATCCATTGCTGAGATGGTAGTGTCCAAGTGTAATCGACGCGCTCCCAGAGCGATTTGGTTAGCCACGTCCTCTGCTGTTCCAGTTTGACTGCCGTATAAAATCAAAAGCCGACGAGTAGGTGTTTGCGTAGACATCGTTCGTGACTGCTTTTGTGAATGGCAAGTCATGATATTTAATAGTTGCGTTGATGGTCAACTCCCTGACCGTTTCAAATTCCGTCATCGGGGTGTCTCAAACTTTGCATGTCCTGGCGCCGGTCAGGTGCGGGCGGGCATCTAATCTGGTATAGGCATATCGTACACCTATATATAAGCAGTCCTACCATCTACTTTTTGTTTAGCTACACCCGGCCCTGGAGCAACTCGATCGGGCAGAATCGGGACCACTTCTGAATCCCGGGATCGGATTCAACCTTTTTTTGGATCGAGGCAAAAAATTTGAAGGGCTGTTCAAAATTTATTGAGTCATCTTGGATTTCTTCTTGGTTGAGGGTTGTTGAATTCATCACGACCACCCAATATGCCACCAAAACGTGTCTTCAAGCCAATTGTCCGAACAGCCAAACCGGCAACTCAATCTTCCGTCATACCTGCTTCTACGCCTACGCCCAAAACGACTCAGGAGGATGAGAATCCCCCAGTTCAAGCCGAAGCTGGTCCATCACGAATCGCGCCCATAGCGGTAGAAGACGAAGTCGCGAATGAGACCTTACTTGAAGAACTTGAAACTTTGTTGAATGAAACTGAGGATATCAAGCCAACACTACCTGAGTCGACGCGACCAACCCGAGAACCAAACCATGAACTTATTCCGGATCCACCTCCAAAAGTTTGCGAACCAATTCAAGCTGTCCCTGATACGTTTGAATTACAAGATCAAAAGAAGAAAAAGAAAAGAAAAGAACATGGTAAAACAGAGCCATCAAATCATTATAGCTTACAGGGAATGGAGAAAGAACTTTGGATGGGCAAGAAGCTCTCGGATCCGGTAAAGACAGTTGAGGTGAGAGACTTTATTATTATTATAAATACCCTTTTTTCTTTTTCGTGGGCATATCTGTCGCGAACTATCACTACATTTGTCTCAGAAACTGATTTATTATATAATAATTACTGACCACATGAATATGAGGTCACAATCACTTAGGATAAATGGCAATTATTACCAGCTTTCTTAAAAGTGAAAGGATTAGTAAAACAACACATCGATTCATTCAATTATTTCGTTGATGTAGAACTTAAAGCTATCCTACGAGCCAACGCGACAGTAGTATCAGATATCGATCCTAATTTTCATCTGACTTACCTTGATATTAACGTCGGTGAACCATCTCGACTTGATACGGGTTCGGCTACCAACAAACGTATTACGCCACATGAATGTCGTTTAAGAGATATTACTTACTCTGCTCCTATATCTGTTACCATTCAATATACTAAAGGTAACAAACGGGTACTAAGTAAAGGGATTCCAATTGGTCGAATTCCAATCATGTTGAGGAGTAATAAATGTGTCTTGACTAATAAGTCTGACGCTGAATTGGCTAAGATGACAGAATGTCCTCTAGATCCTGGTGGATATTTTGTTGTCAAAGGAACTGAAAAGGTTATATTGGTACAAGAGCAACTGAGCAAGAATCGGATCTTGATCGAAACAGATTCTCGTAAAGGTACAATCATGGCTAGTGTGACAAGGTACGGGGTCTTTAGCTGGTTTCTCGGTCTAAGCCTCTATAAATTGATTAATGATCTTTGTATATATATATATATATATTTATCAAGTTCCACGCACGAGCGTAAATCTAAAACTTATGTTGTTACCAAAAACTCGAAAGTTTTCCTCAAGCATAACTCGATCCAAGAAGAAATTCCAGTCGCTATTGCTCTAAAAGCTTATGGAATTACATCTGATAATGAGGTCGTACAATTGGTATGTGGTAATAATGATGAATATCGTTCAACATTCTCAATTTGTATTGAACAATGTCACGAGGCCGGAGTTTATACTCAGAAGCAAGCTTTGGATTATATTGGTAAAAGCGTCAAGGTGATTAAAAAGGGACCTATGATTACTGTTAAACGACCATTGGCCGAAGAAGCTCTTGAAGTTCTGTCTACCGTAGTGCTAGCACATGTACCGGCTGATAACATGAACCTGCAACCTAAAGCCTTATATTTAGCTGTGATGGCTAGACGAGTGATTCAGGCAATGGCTAACCCAAAGTTAGTGGACGATCGCGATTACGTTGGTAACAAACGTCTTGAGCTGTGAGCAACCGCATTTTAATGATTTAATCAAATTTTTACGGTGCTTATCTTCTTGTTTTGTTTTCTTGTGTGCTGGATTAGCGCTGGTCAGCTATTGTCATTGCTATTTGAAGACCTATTCAAAAAGTTCAACACAGATCTAAAAATGAACATTGATAAAGTACTAAAAAAACCTAACCGGACCACTGAATTTGACGCTATCAATCAATTCAGAATGCATGGTGATCATATCACTCATGGCTTCATTCGTGCTATCTCGACTGGCAATTGGTCCATCAAACGTTTTAAGATGGAGAGGGCTGGGATCACCCATGTCTTGAGTCGGTTAAGTTACATCTCCGCACTCGGTATGATGACTCGAATCTCAAGTCAGTTTGAAAAGACACGAAAAGTCAGTGGTCCTCGAGCCCTACAGCCGAGTCAATGGGGAATGCTCTGTCCTAGTGATACTCCTGAAGGAGAAGCTTGTGGATTGGTGAAGAACTTAGCGCTCATGACTCATATTACAACCGATGTCGAAGAGGAGCCGATCTGGAACGTCGCTTTTACGATCGGATGTGAAGATATCAGTAGCGTCACTGGAACAGAGCTCTACTTACCTCGACATTATATCGTTTTCATTAACGGTAACATTCTTGGGTTAACCAGATCACCAGAACGATTTGTGAAAGTCTTTAGACAGTTTCGTCGAGCAGGTAAATTGTCCGAGTTTGTGAGTATTTATATGAATTCGGATCAACAGACTGTCAATATCGCTACGGACGGTGGTCGAATTTGTCGACCTATGATTATTGTCGATAATGGCCAACCAAGAGTGACGACCAAGCATATCGAGGTAAGTGGTATTGGAATCTATAAATTTGATCGTGCTTAGACATTTGAACTTTGAACAATTTTCAAAACTTTTGTCTATCCAGATGCTCAAGTCCAATCAGATGACATTCGATGATTTCCTCGCTCAAGGTTTGATTGAGTATCTAGATTGTAATGAAGAAAACGACTCGTTCATCGCCTTATATGAGGAAGACATTGATCAATTTACCACTCATCTTGAGATTGAGCCTTTCACTTTACTCGGTGCCGTAGCTGGACTAATTCCCTATCCTCATCATAACCAATCTCCGCGTAACACATACCAATGTGCAATGGGAAAGCAAGCTATCGGTGCAATCGCTTATAATCAACTACATCGAATTGATACCCTTTTGTATCTAATGGTATACCCCCATCATCCTATGGTTAGAACCAAGACTATCGAGTTAGTGGGATACGATAAGTTACCTGCGGGACAAAACGCAACGGTCGCGGTGATGTCTTACTCTGGTTACGATATCGAGGACGCGTTGATCTTGAATAAGGCATCACTTGATAGAGGATTCGGTCGATGTCAAGTCTTTCGTAAAGCGACAGCTATGATTCGACGTTATCCGAACGGGACTTATGATCGAATAGCTGATCCTCCCAGAGATTCGGATGGTCAAATACTTGAGAAATGGAAACCGTGTGATGAGGGAGGAGTGGCGGATGTAGGCATGAAAGTATTCAGTGGAAATGTATATGTTAATAAGCAGTCACCTTCGAATGCCAATGATAATTCGGTAGCTGGAGGCGCGGCAACGGTCACTTCTTGGAGTAACACTCCGATGACTTACCGGGGTACTATCCCGAGTTATATCGATAAGGTTCTTGTCACTGATACCGAAAGTGATCAGACACTGGTGAAGGTCCTCCTCAGACAAACTCGAAGGCCAGAATTAGGTGACAAATTCTCTTCACGTCATGGACAGAAAGGTGTTTGCGGATTAATCGTCCAACAAGAAGATATGCCCTTCAACGACTATGGCTCGTGTCCGGATATTATCATGAACCCACATGGTTTTCCTTCACGAATGACTGTAGGTAAGATGTTGGAGTTGTTGAGTGGAAAAGCTGGAGTGTTACGAGGTACGGTTGAATACGGGACCGCGTTTGGAGGTAGTAAGGCGGTGGAGATGTCCAAGATTTTGATCGAACATGGATATAGCTATCTAGGAAAGGATTATCTGACAAGTGGGATCACTGGTCAACCTTTGGAACATTACGTTTTCATGGGCCCAATCTATTATCAAAAGCTAAAGGTACTTACTTCTCTGGACTTACTTTCCTCGAGTGATGGTTTCTCGGAGTCACTGGGAACTGATCAAGGATTTATTCCGATTTTTAACCTTTCTAGCACATGGTATTAGACAAGATGCACGCAAGAGCACGTGGACCGCGAGCTGTGCTCACACGTCAACCTACTGAAGGTCGTTCAAGAGATGGAGGATTACGATTAGGAGAGATGGAAAGAGATTGTTTGATTGCCCACGGCGCCAGTCAATTATTACTGGAACGTCTGATGATCTCGAGTGACGCATTCGAGTTGGATGTTTGTCAGGACTGCGGTTTTATGGGATATAACGGTGGGTTCTGGTTACTCTTATCAAGAGAAGAGATTTTGGACATGATTTTTTCGTACCCCCAAATTATTGAAGATGTGTTTATTCTTCCATTTGGGTTGAGTTTAAAAATAGGTTGGTGTGTACGTTGTAAAAATGGGAAATCAGTGACCAAGATTACGATTCCGTACGCATGCAAGTTGCTATTTCAGGAGTTGATGGCTATGTAAGGCACCTTTTTTTTTCTGTTGACAATTTATAATCTGTATATGATCAGGATTAACTAATGGGCATCTGGAACCCTATCTAGGAATATCGCACCAAGGTTGGTGCTCGAAGATGCTGTCAAATAATGTGTGGTTTGTTACTTTGGCCAAGCAATGTGAAGGTCAATAATGTAACCTACAGCTATGTAAAATATAGAACTGGGTTGACGATTTTATTTTGGTTGTTGGTTTTTTTTTTTTTTTTTTTTTTTTTTTTTTTTTTTGCATGCTTTGAAGTTCTGCTAAATCTAAATCATTTGCTAGATACATTGCTAGGTGCGCTCACAGGTCCTAGTGAGAGTACGCACAATATCCAGAGGCCAACATGGTATAGGGTGGTCTGCCTATGTACATGGTACGCTCTAGGCATCACCCTGTCCATGCCAATAATTTTCAATTTTTGATATGTATTCAATAATCAAGTACAGGGAAAAAGATTGCAAAATTTGAAGCCCACCGAAAAGATTCTTGTAAACAACATTTCTACTACAACAGACAAAGCCTGAACAGAGATATGTCTATTTGCGGAGACCTCTTTGTCTATCCTTTGTGATGTATTCTGAATATTTGTAAAACTGGGATATTGAGGAGTAGTGCCTGCTTTGCCTTAGCTGTTTTCCTTTTTTTTTTTTCTCTTTCTCTCACACACACACACACATACACACAACCTATGGAAAAGCTGTGTAATGCTCCAAACTACCGGAAGGTCCTGTTTCTCTATATATTTTGGGGTCAAGAAAAATAAGTCACCCCAAGAAGACATCATCAAACTAGGAGTTAACGTCTGTAACTTGTGAATAATTTAGAGAATAAGATATATATATATATAACGGAAAAAACTCCCACAGCAGTTCAAGTCAAAAGTGGTTCTTTCTACATCCTGACTCTCTCTCTCTACCTACTTCAAAATCTTTTTGTATGAAGACCTAGAAAACGGTCTTGATGTAGTTGATGGGTGAATGAAAAATCCGCCCCCAACAATGTGGTATCCTTATAGAGAGGTGAATCCAAAATTTCACCACAGAGTAATTCAAATTCACAAGTTGAAATTTGAGAATCAGTTTAAGCCGAGTTCCAAGGGCCCTAAAAAAAAAAAAAAAGAATTGAGATTTGATTTGAAAAAATGTGACACAAGATCACTGGCTTGAAGGAGGCTTTTCCACACTCCTAACATACCCTTTACAATTGATACCTCATTAGTTGAAGATATGAGGTTGATGTGGCTTTTATAAATGAAGAATGTAGAGGCAAGGTGTACACAACTTTCCTTTGAGCTCAAATATCAACAAACTTGACTAAGAAAGGAAGAAATCTATGACCATTTGAAGAACAGTCATCAATCAGTACTTGTTCTCTAGTTTTTCACTAAAACTTGAGTTTATGTCCCTGAGATTGAGGAGGACATTACAAATGGTCAATCCCATGTACTTGAACTACTTTTGTTGGTACAACAAAACAAAACAAAACAGAACAAAAATTGATTGAGTCTGGACCAAGGGAGGAAGGGGGATTCTGATTGGTATGTATTGTGGGTTGACAGACACAACATTAGTACATCATGCAGATTTCACAGTATGGAAGTATATCCAGAGATCAGAATTTTCAAAGCACCTCCAGTCAATGCTTTTGGTCTACAGTATACATAGATGATGTCATAGTGTCATTTTGGAGTTTACAGCATGGAGAATAGCAATGCTCCCACAGCCCTACACTATAAAGGTGGTTAACATGTATGGCTTCAGGGGGTGTGTTTAGGTGTGGAAGTTTTTGTTGGTGGATCAATGAGTTGAGCAAAAAAGGGAAAAGGGAATGGGATTGAGGAGGTCTGGATGGGCCATAGCGTCTTGCAAATGCTGTAGGGCTACAGCAGCTGCAAGACAATATAGCAAAAATTGTAGACTTATAGTCTTATGGTGTCACTTGAAGCATCTCCAGCCAATGCTGTAAACCTATGGCATACAAAAACAACTTTATAGCCTCATTTTACCCTTACAGTATGAGTTACAGCATGGCTTCCACAGCTGTTTTCTGTTGATGTAGCCAATATGTATGGCTGTGTGAAAGAATGTTAAGGTGTGGGGGTTTTGGGCAGCAGAGGAGTCAAAAAAAACTGGGGAAAGGACAGGAATTGAAAAGCTCTGGACAAATATATACAGCATCTGCAAGCTGCTATAGCAAAAAGTATAGACTTGTAGTTTCACTCACAGTGTTGTTTGGACACTGATTTTTGGGGTCTACAAGCATCCGCAGTGGTTCACATCTATCACTAACTTTGGAGGTCAGCCCTCAACTTTTATTGAAAAACCTGTGCAGTGGCAACCTTTATTGCTAAATAATTTAGGGGACACCTCAAGATCTTGATCTCCAACCTCCAAATATGGTAGGATAGAGGCAAGCAGAAAATTCACCCGCCTGCCTTACCCCATACCCACAACACATATATGCACCCCAAAGTGTGTGTGACATGTTTTGTCAGAGAGGCTAATCAACAAGTCCTAGTGTGGTGTAGTTCACATACCTAGGGTGAGTCTTGACTGAATTTGTCTGGGTATGATAGGTGAGCTGGTAGGAGTTCAAGAGGGTGACTACTTGAGCTTGTGAAGGCCTACTGTTAGTTAACAGAAAGAATTGGTCAGTTTCTAGACCTTGTACTAGTTCTTGAAGGCTGGAAGTGTCATCTTCTAACTTGATGTTAAGATACAAGACTGAATTGAAATGATTAAAAATCATGCTGTGATAAGTCACAAGGTGGAAAACTAAATTACAAGAACTTGGTGGTCTAAGGCTCAGTATAACCAGTAGATCTAAGCAAAAAGGAGGCTTGTTGTTGGTGTTATCTGTGAGCTTAACTAAGTCATTGGTGCTTTAGTTAAAAAGGTGGAGTCTGAACCTTTTAGTGGGTTTCTTCATAGACTAGGATTTTTAGAGGGAAGTTGTTGGTGCTTGACTTATCCCAAAATTCTAGGATTAGAGGTTTAGGTAGAGTGAGGAGGAAAGTGGAGGTCTACTCCAGTATTTATGGGAAGAGTGAGAAGAGGAGAGAAATGAGAGAAGAAAATGCAAGGGTAATTTGACAAGAATATATCAGTCTAACTAGAAAGCTTGTTATTCAGAAAATCTAGAATAAAGGTTTATAGTTAAGGAAAAATTTCTTAAAGAAAGGGATTTTGGAAATGGGTATGTAATATTTGAGTGAGTCCCTTTCTCATGGCTCTGAGATGGGTTTTTATTTATACTTTTATGAGTTTTTCTGCTCTGTTCTCTAGGGACTAGTAAGTAACTAGGGGCTTGAACCTCAAGCCTCTTTCTTTTATCATTTCTTGGTTTCCTCCAGGTTCTGGCTCTGTTGTTGGTTACCATTGTGTGGCTTGGTAATAGAAAGAATGTTACATTCTTTCAGAAAACATCTCCTTTGGGTACATCTACACTGCCAAGATATTTGTATCGGATGGGCCTATCCGATGTTCTATCACCCCAAGATATGCGATGCAGTGTCAGTAGGATTAGGTGCGATGGAATTACTATCGGTATCTAATGCTCTGACACCATATTGCAGTGTAATTCCATCGCACCTAATCCTACTGACACTGCATCGCATATCTCGGGGTGATAGAACATCGGATAGGCCCATCCGATACAAATATCTTGGCAGTGTATATCTTGATTCTCTCATATTGAAATCTAAAGTCTCAATCTTGCATATTTTTGAAGATCTTGACAAACCTTCTTCATCTACATTTATGAGTCAGGTGAGCTCATAAAACTATGTAGCCTACTTCACTTTGCTGAGTAAACATATTTATGGTCATTGTGATCACTGTTTCAAAACAGTTTTTCTTCAAATTTCAGCAATCACACTTATGGGAGAGACAAACTTAGATCTCAGGTTTTTCCCCATAGAATTCCAGGCCAATCTCAGAATTTCAAATTATGAGTTTTGGCAGGAGTCATGATTTTGAGATATTGAGTTTGATGCACAGGTTTGTATCCTGTAACTCCATAAACAAGCAACATCCTAGTACCACAAAAAGTAGATGATTCAGCAGCATTTTTACAATGTGGATCATGGCACTGTTAGGGCTCTTCTTGATCTCTATGTGGCCACTCTTGTGAAAAACACTGACACATCAATTTTGCTTTGTTTCCTTTTGCCTGGTTTTTCTGCCACTCTTAAGAGTCCCTCATTGAACATACACATGGCCTTTCTTTTTGAATCCTATCCCACAGGACTTGGATCTGCTCATGGGGCAGATGCTACCATTGGGCTTTTGGCCCTTATGGCAATGTAACATTTGAATCCTCTCTTTTAGTTTTAAGCTGCTCTTTAGACAGCTTCTTCCATTAATTACCAACCCTAATTTATGGGTTCAAAGGCATGTGTTCAATTAGGAGTGCCTTTTTCATGCTTTTTTGCACCATGCTGATAACCTGAGTGCCAGCAACCACTTCATTATGAGTCATTTTTACTTTTGTGGTAAATATCTGTTGGTATATTTTCTCCAATGAATATCTTCATTTGTATTTCCCCTTGTTTGACTTCATTTCACATCTCCATGTTGTCCATGCCAATCTTTCTTTTCATTGTTTTCTCGGAGCTCACACCCCATCTGGCATGTAACTCTCACTGTCTGTAGCTGTTTAGCATATATAGCCCTCTAGTTGGCTGCTTGTAAGAAAGGCATCAGTGTTGAATTTCTTGCTCCCACCTCTTCATTGAGGTTCTCAAGATTCCCAGTTCCCTACCATCTGACAGTATCATCTTTCTCTTAGCGAACCTGGTGGCTGATATGTCTTTTTTTTTACATGCGGCAAGAGCTTCTAGACTCAGGTTATCCAGAAATCGGGTTGCATAAGTATTTTAGTGCTTTTGCTGAGATAAAGCTAGACTGGTATTATAATGCCAGTATGATGGTCCACCATTTGGTGAAAGAATTTAGAAAGAACTGAATATGGAGTGGTATATAGGCAAACTCACAGAACATATTTGAAGCAGTCATTTTTCTTTTGAGGAGCATCAAGAGTCAAATGTTCAATGAGATCGAAAGTTTCAAGTGGATATAACTTTCTCCCCCCCCCCAAAAAAAAAAGAAATCAGCATGTTCTAGTATACACCTCAGAAAGACAGACCAATATTCGCATAAAGTACGAATCCCAGCGCTTGAGATGCCAAGAAAGGAAAAAAAAAAAAAAAAAAAAAAAAAAAAAAAAACTTGATAAGAAAAGTCAGAAAAAATAATCAAAGCAATGGGAAGATTGAGAAGTACAATTATGAAAGCTTTGCAAGACGAGAAAAGGAATGAATGAAAGTGTACGCCATCTATCATATGATCATCAATGAAAAAATGGGTTCTATCAATTCCGACTAGTTTCTAAAACCCGTTGGACCTTTCTGGCAAAGTCTTCAGTCGAATCCGTCCTCAAGGGCCGTTTGATAGAAAGTCGGGTACGAGCTTTGGATGAATACCTTAAAGAGTCAAAAACTGCTTTATCCGAGCAAATCTTGAGTGTTTGATGCGGAAATAACGAGAGAAGCTGCTTGAGCAAACGTAGATCATCCCCGGTATCTTGATCTTGCTGCGATGAACGATCAAAGTCTTTCGCAGGATTAGTTGACGGCTCGCGATCGGAACCGAGAGAAGTCAATGGCGAAGAATCAGGGTATGTAGACATTTCATATTCACCGGCTTCATCTTTAAACTCGCCAGATTTACCGCCCTCTTTCGGAGAAACGGAATTATTCAAAGTGAAATTTGGATTGGAAGGAGTCTGAGGTACTCGAAACGAACAAAAGGGGGGTAGAGATGAAGGGTTGAAACCATCATCGATCGATCCATTGTCTTCCCATTCGCTATTTTGGATTCCACGAAAATCTTGGCAATCGTCACAAAATGCATCTTCTTCGGGTTTCTTTTCCGAAGTCCGACAACAAACGGGACAATGAGCAACTGGAGTTGTTTGCTGTCCGGAAAACAACGGCTTGCGTGATGGACCGCTAACCGTCGCCCTCCGACGATAGAGGAAGGGAATGTCCGGATCGACAAGAGTCCCGTTGGTTAAATTCACCTTGCCTTTGAAGACCAAAAGACCAAGCTACTTCAATACTATGGAATCTCATTGCGGATCGGTAATGGGAGCATGATTCATAGATCGAGCGAGCTTACCGTTCGGGATTCGAGCTAGGAAAGTAGTGAGTGTGGGACTTTTTCGAGTCATGCTCGTTGGTGAAAAGGAATTGATTGAGATTTTCTCTTTGACGATCTGTCGGAGCGAAGCGGTTGGGACTTGATAAGTCATGTAGGTTGAGACCGAAGAGATGGTAAAAGAGATTGGACGATGGTAATCTAGTCTTAAACGATTGCACAAAGTGAAGAAGAAAATGAGACGTTGAGATAATGAGGAGGTTTAAATATAACCCGAGGGTACTAATGAAGAATTAGAAAGTGTGGTTCGAAGACCTTACTGTAGATGGAAAGGATGAGAAGATGAAAATAGAAGGATGAAGTTCAAGAAATGCAAGCTAAACAGGTTGCTCACAATGAAAGATGCAGGGAAGTTGATGGTTCGGATTGAGAAGGAGGAAATACGGAAATGGTTTATCGTGCTTGGGTAAAACTGACATCAATCATGCAAACGAACTTCCTTTCGTGGGCGTGTTTGATAGAGTCAGGTCAGTTTACAATCGGTCTGAAAGCAGACTTATTTTCATCCACCAAATTTAATCTCTACCCCACGAGTCACGCAACAAGACTCAAAGGGAGTTGAGATCCCAAAGTGTATGACTTGTGTGGCTCATTCCTGTGCAATTGTCGATCCACAAAACCAAAGGCCCATGATATGTACTGTGATGCAAATTTAGAGAGGAAAAGAAGGGGGGCCAGAAATGGCCGAACATACGAATTGAAAGAATGATTAATGCCCGCGGCCTGATGTCTCTGTCCAAGCACTGCAACTTCCCTTTTACCATACACCAAAAGGGAAGAGTCGATGTAAACCGCCAAGCTTCTTCAAGAATCTTGACCACCGGCCCATTTTTCTGGACTTTGTAACTAAGCCGACCAAATCCGACTCAAATGAACTGTCGTTGGACTGTTGGTGTTTGAGAGGTCCTGAGACCAAATGGTTAGCGCTGACGACGAAGTTTGCCAGAAAAGGAACTACAACACATGCATAAAGCATATAGAAATCAGCTCGTTGCACCAATATTCTATGCTTGACGCTATGAACACGGAGTCAGATCCTGTCAGATCCCGACCGGGAATTCAGCGCCTCCGCAGCCAGGCACTAATTTTGACACTAGGCTATTACCAACTTGGTTGTAACAAAGGTATGCCTGCTCGGGCACCAAATGACTCATTAAACATCAGGCTTTACTGTCAAGGTTGTTATTGTTACTTGTTCTACAAAAAGTGCCAAAAACTGGAAAACAAAGTAAGTGAATTACCAACCAATCACTAAATTTGGTGATTGCCTAGTGATCCTCCCTATATTCCACTGGCGATTTACCAACTTTATCATCTGCTTTTTGGCCACTTGTGTACAGCATTGAACAAAAGTGAGCTTGAACTGAATCCTGAGGACAAGTGAGTCTTTTGGAACCCAACTGGCCATACGTTTGCTACAAATAAGGTAATGATAATCTACTCCAAAAGTTAGTGCACAGCTGTGGATGCTCTAACTTCCCTGGGGTTGGCTTATAGGCTTCTGAGTAGCCCTGGGATATACCCAAGGCAGCAGGCCCCAAGGGCCAAAACCTAGAGAAAAAATCCCTTTAGCCCGAAGTGGATTTTGATCCAGTACCTAGGCCTTGAGGCATTTTAATCAAGGCCCTGAGGTATTGAGATGTTTTGAACAATTCTCTCAAGGCATTAGCGATTCTCAAATATAACCAGGTTGTCAAGAAACCCAATCTACAGTCCAGTTCCTTTTTTTGCGGGAAAACTTTAAAAATATTCCAGATTAGTCAAAGTCATCTGGATTGACTACGTTTTTCGACAAGACAGTCATATTTGAGAACCGATATCAAGGTTCACCAGCGGCCCGGGTACCAAGCTAGCCCTGTGCTTTGTAGGAAAACCCTGGCCTTCCCCACACTCACTGCCCGGCAGGACATGTGTGAAGCTGCTGTGTAGCTGCAGGGGGGGTATGCATGTAGTTGCATATGTTTCATAATGTTTAGCTACATGAAGTTATGGATTCAGGTAGATGATTTCACAAGACACAAGTATTAGCATTTTTATCCTTTTCTTGAATGAAAATCAGACTAAAACATGACCTAGCTTACAAGATGGTGTGAAGATTTAGAGCAACCACAGTGGTTGACCTACATTTTGAAATGTAGCAGTCAGCCCCAAATTATAGAAAATTACCTATGCACTGTGTGCAGTAGCAGCCCCTATTGTTAAACAATGTGAGGGTTGCCTCCAAATTTGATGAAATGGTGACAAGCTACAAATCTGTCACTGACATATTGTTTTCATTGGACCTGGGTATTTGCCATAACATCAGATGGCCAGATCAAATGCAATGGGCCATTTGTCCAAGGAGTAACCAAAGAGGTTCATTGCATCAGCTCTGGAAAGCTAATGTTGTGTCAGATGCCCCTGCCCAATGCACTGCCAAGAAAATTGCATCACATAGAGGCATGCTATGTCACATAGCAGGCCAAGATGCGATGCAATAGGTCTATTTCCCAAGGTAGGGACCTTGAAAAATGGTCCATAGTATCGCATGAAGACATGCTATGTTACATAGCAAGCTTCCATGCGATGAAAATATGTTGGCAGTGATGCAGATATGCTGACAGTGCATCCACTTGCCTAATCCCATACCCACAAAAGCAAAAACACATGTGCCACACCTTAAAGTAGTGTAATCATCAGTCCATACCTGTCCAGGGATGGGGGTAAAACTGTTGCACCCCAAGTGTTTGGAGGCCCACTACTATTCTGATTTTAGCAATTGTGGTCCAGGTTTGGGGCACCACCACTGCAGATGTCCTTCAGCTCTCAGAGCCCTAAGCACCTAATTAACCAAGTTGAGTGGTTTGGTATGGTGAAGGGTGGGGAAGGCCAGGGAGGCCTCACAGTGCACAGGCCCAGCTTGGTGCTAGAGACTAATTACCCAGGCATATTCCTGACTGACCCGCAAGTTTGTTACATAACTATCCTGACCTAATAATTTACATTACATCACTGCCAAGATATTTGTATCGGATGGGCCTATCCGATGTTCTATCACCCCAAGATATGCGATGCAGTGTCAGTAGGATTAGGTG
>MU167300.1:153647-168249 GCA_015951145.1 Cronartium quercuum f. sp. fusiforme G11
GGGGTGATAGAACATCGGATAGGCCCATCCGATACAAATATCTTGGCAGTGACTCCAATTTTTTGCTATTTTTTCTTTTTTTTTTGTTTGTCAAAATCCACTCTGAGAATGTATGAACATGCTTTACTCGGCTGTACTACTCTATGGCTGAAGTGTACAGTTCCATACCACCTTTTATTATCAATACTTCACCTTTGTGGCTTGCAGCTTGAATTAGTTGTAGCTTTGTTCATTATTTCATATGGCAGATGGTCTGTGTCTCTGGCTTTGTGGTAGCTGGTGCTGTCTATCTGGGGTTTTTGTTGTCTACAACAAGCTTCCCTGTATCCTATCTTTGTTTTCCTCATCATCAATTATGTCAGCCCTGAGGACTGCACAGCAGTCCCACAGACATACACACCTCTATATAGTTAGGTGAGTAAGCAATGTAACAACAACAATAAGTGTACATGATAGATCATAAGTAATTACAACTCAAGCTCAGTGTCAAGAGCCTTGTAGGGTAAACATCAATACAGCAAGTGAAACACTTGACACAACATAAAAATATGTCCAAGGGTATCAAACCCTTGTTTAAAATTATACCCTTCTAAAGAAGGAGCTGAGGTCAGGGTATATGAACCCCCCCTCCTAGCTCAGGGGCCCAGTTTCCCTTACTTACCTTTTACCACCAACACCTAAATTGAACTACAGCACACATTGGGGATTATTCCTAAGGAAGTCTGCTCAATAGTGCACTGGTCATAAGATGAAAGTAAAAAAAGTTCAAACACTAGAGGACTGGTAGTCCTCCTTTGTTGTGAACCTAGAATAGCCTCTTGGACTTCTAGAGATTTTCCAAGCAAGTCCTCAGTGATTAGCATATCAGCTCATCCCTCACTGCCAAGATATTTGTATCGGATGGGCCTATCCGATGTTCTATCACCCCGAGATATGCAATGCAGTGTCAGTAGGATTAGGTGCGATGGAATTACACTGCAATATGGTGTCAGAGCATTAGATACCGATAGTAATTCCATCGCACCTAATCCTACTGACACTGCATCACATATCTTGGGGTGATAGAACATCGGATAGGCCCATCCGATACAAATATCTTGGCAGTGCCTTGCTTTGTTGAAGGTGGGAGTTATTCTTCCATCCCTAAGGGTCTTCCCACAAAGGAGATAGCCTTAATACTCTCTCAGCTAGAGTAACCTAGTTAATCTGCCTCTGGTCAAAATATTAGTTAGCTCTAGTATCAAATCCTCTTCTCAGAGGTCAACTAAATGTAGTCTACACTTGGTGGTAACCAGTGTAGACTTCTACAAGTCAATTGTATCAAGGATGAATCCATTTCAGGACCCTTTTCTTATAGACTGCAGTAAGGAGGCTAGCCTCAAAGAAGCTCACCTCTGAAAAATATTACACCAACATGGCAACTGCCTTTCACTACATCAAGAGTTTTCTAGTTTTTGAATAAAAGCCTTCAAGAACCATGTTAGTTTATAATCCTTTACCTTTGGTGTCTTTTTTGAGTTCACTACCCTCATATCCTCCTTTTCCAGTACTGTAACTCCCCATGCTTTGTGGTTTTGAGTCTTCTACAGTACTGGAGACTGACAGGGGCACTGTTAAACCTCAAGACCTAATTGGAAATTGTTCTTCAGCTCTTGGGGTCTGCTGTCTTGGGTATTTTCCAGGGCCACTCACACACCAAGAGCATGGCAGGAACTATTGGGATTGCAGTACAGTTTGAGAATGAGTGTGGCAACTACACAGTGTCCATACCAGTTTTCAGTTTAGTTTTCAATGCCACCGGAAGTTCATATTCAATCAAGAAGAAATCCTCGAAGAATTTACAGCGCTAGGTTTGTGTCAGATGATTAGTTACCTGTATCCTTACATTTTGATACTCAGGGGCAAAAATCTACTTCTAGTGTGAGGTTAGAAACAAAAAATGCGTTCTATCGATAGGTGATACTCAAGCAACGGAGTATCAAATTATGACTCGATTGGTGGAGGATTACCTCAACTGTTTGGTCAAGAAAAATGATCCCAAATGGATTTGCAACTGGCTTTATGCAGACATGACTTTGTTTGAAACACCAAACATGTCTCCACAGATGCCAGCCTTAATTTCCACACCCTACCTGTTTGGGTGATTGATAATCTGCAGCTCCAGTGGTGTGGGGAGCAGGACCCATTTTAGAGGCATTTTTTTTAGTAATATTATTATTATTATTATTATTATTTTAGTTATTCAACAAGTACTCATCAAATTTCATACGAGTCATCATATACAAGTTACATTACAAAAAAAAAAGAGCTAAAGTAAGAGAAAACGGTCGATTCGGATCGAATTCAGTCGCCTTGGATCAGGGTCAGTGATCGAGAGCGTGGTCGAGGGTGTGGCGGGGGAATGTAGCGTGGAGTCGGATCGGGAGTGGTGATCGAGAACGTGAGGTGGAAGTGTAGCGTAGTCAGAATTCTTGATCGAATCGGAAGGTTGCGATCGGCCGATGTGAGCGATAAAGTGTAGCGAGTACAGTTGAACATGAATCGTGATCGAATCGGTGCGGTGGGTGTAGAGAGGGTGGATGGTAGGGTGCGAGGTGGACAGCGTGTAGTGTATCCCAGAGGACAGGATAGTCTCTAGCCTCCTCCTGGACGTAAAGTCCGCCTATCCCTCTGTTCACAGATTGAGACTAATCCACTCTCTACGTCAGAGAGGATATCCGGAATATTTAACGCGAATTGTTCAGTCCTTTCTAGAAAACAGATCCACCATGTTGAGGCTGTAAGAGTGGACAGGTAAGCCACGTCTCTCCTCACTCGTCTCGCTCGCGCACCCGGCTCGTTGGGGAACTCCCGTCAAAGATGGATGAGGACGGGAGCTCTGGGCCGGGGGGAGCGAGATACATAACTATTCACATATAAAGATATGCTAGTAGTTATACATGTAACTTGTCTCAGTCCTGTAACCCCATGTCCGTACTCATACCTCAACAGAGGCTACAGGACTTCCTATCCACCTCTGTTGATGTTGAGGATGGGTTACCTCACGGCCCTCCTTTATCCATGATATTGTATACCCTGTACAACTCTGATCGTCTCTTCACGATGCCGATCTCCCTCACCTCGAGGAAAATATCAATTGGTTTCATTGACGATGTGGTCTATCTGGTATCCAATAATTCTGTGGATGACAACATCACCGAGTTGCATCTGGATGGCCAAAGAGCTCTGGAATGGGCCTGGACACATGGGGCGCTTCACGAGAAGAAGGCTCAACTTATGCACTTCACTAAAAGGAAGCACAGAAATCCCTCCCTACTCTTTGGCGGTCAAAACCTAAGCCCACCTTCTCAAACTACAGTGGCTGGGACTTTGGATTGATCCCACACTAGCCTTCAAACCTCATGTTGCATGGATGAAGAAAAGAGGATTGGACACCTTACATCATCTTCAGAAAATCAACCATAGTTCTTGGGGACCTAGTCCTAAGGAAACAGAACTAGTGATATCTTCCATCCTGAAGCCACGAAGACTATTTGACAGTATTGTGTGGTTTACTCAAGAAACTGGAGCTCAAGTAGAAAAGAGTCTTGATGCACTTCAAAATGAGGCAAACAGACTCTTACTTGGTGCTTTCCACCACTCACCCAGTTCATTCCGGGCTCATGATGCAATTTGATTCGTTTCAAAGATCTTGCCCAGATGTCACACCACCGGTTTATATGCAGTAGACTTACGATGCCGGACAGCCACCCAATGAAGAGACTCATTATCAAAGCCCTAGAGACGACTCCAAAAAGCCATAAATCCGCAATTCATCTCCTGCTGGGCCGCGATGAACTTTTCAGCTACGCTAATACTAATTCCGAGGTCATTCATCCATTTCCGGGCCGCCCATGGGACACACCCCTAGGCACAATAGCCAATATTGAGAACCCCAGGGAGAAGGTAAAGACGCAGGTCGAGCAGTTACGCCGAGATGGCGTGGAGATTCTTTTTACTGATGGCTCCTTTATGGAGAATGTGGGTTCCGCTGCAGCAGCTGTGACAGATCACTATACTAGGCGAGTGTCTTTGGGCCCAAAGATGGGTATATCCAAGTATGAGGCGGAAGCCTGGGGTTTGTTCTTAGCTCTGAGTAGATGTGAAGAGATGCCGAGATTCCCATTTTGCGTGCCCTGCTCCGTGGCCATTTTCTGTGACAGTCAGGCAGCACTCCGACTCTTAAACAAACTGCCAAAGCAAGCTCCGGCTCAATATCTGGTACTGAACCTCCGACAGCTGGCACTAGTAGTCAAAAACAGGATGAAAGTTGATTTATATTGGTCTCCCAGACACAAGGGCATTCCACCAAATGAGAAATCGGATGCCAAGGCTAAAAGTGTCAGCCCCTGAGTACTCAGCAAGTACCATGGGACTACAAAGGTATTGTAATTATAAGTGTAAGCAACTCATAGCCCAGTTTCAAGAGCTATACATGATACAACCTGTTGTAAACCATAGCCATAAAATGTGAAGGTAATAACACATTATAACCGAGAGATTTACACATACAAAGTTATGTTTACCTTCTACTGAGTAAGTATGCTCATAGAGAAAGAAGAGTGAAGGCTCAGAATATAAAAGGAGGACCAGACCTCCCTGGACACTTTCCTCTCTCAGAACCATCAATAAAATAAACCTCAACAGTCTGAATACCTCTCTAGGATATTCTGGGCTTTCTTCTTCTGAGATTCCTCAATCACTGGTTAATACATAATTAACCTTGGTGATTTCTTCTCTATCTAGAAGCAGTCTAGTTTCCTTACTGGTCTTCACCAGTTGTTTATTTCATTGCTCATCTGAGGTTCATCACTAGCACCTTTCCTCCTGGACCCTCTGTGCTCCATTCTTGCTGAAGGGTTCTCAAGAAGTGTAGCACAGGGGTAGAGGATAAAAGCTGAGTGTGCCAGCTTCTAGATAGCACAGGGACATAAAAGATCTGTGTGAAGCCTTGCTGATCCTGAAGTTTTCTAGAGCTTTACCTAGACAAGATCAGCACTCATCTGGCTCTCAGGAGAGGTTCCTGAGGCATTTGAGTTTTAAAAGAACCCACTTCCAAACCTTTGGCCTTTGTGCCCACCTTTTTCTCAGACTAGTAGTGAGGTCACTTGCCAGACAGAAGCAAGTGGCTCACAGTTTACCTTGAAGGAATTTTCCACAAGGTTCAAAAATGCTTCTAGTTTGTCTATATGTAAGTGTTTAAGACTCAGGGGTGATGCTGAATGCTATTGGTGGCTTGACTGCTTGTTGATGTGGTCAGCACAGATGATGAAAGAGTAGAAGGCATGTAAAGTGAAAGAGATGATGGTGATTTGTTGGATTGGTCAGAGCTTTTAAGATGAAAGAGCATGATGTGACAAGATCATATGAGATGTGAATGGATGAGGTAGACCAAGTCAAGTATGAATGAAGAGTAGAAATGTGCCACAACTCAATTAGTACTATACAAATGAAGAATCACTTCCAGCATATTTGCATTGCATGGAGGCATGCTAGGTAATATAACACTCCCACATGCAATGCTATAGACCAATTTCCAAGGCCCCTTTCTTGGGGAATTGGCCTATTGCATTGCATCTGGGTATGATATGTCACTTAGAATGTCTCCATGCAATGCAAATATGTTGGTGGTGAATAGCAATGGCACTGCTGATGTATTTACCTTGGATGCCATCATCTGAGGCTTCATTGGTTGCTGCATCTGGGATTTCCAACAACATGTTCCAGTCACTGGTGGCAGCATCCAACAATACCTCACATAATGCAATCTAGGGCAAAGATGGCAGAAGTCAAGGCCACAGTCAGTAACAGGGAAGAACTTGTTTTAAAAAATGAGTTTGGGAACAGTACTGTCATCCTGCTAACAGAGGGTGGTGGCTAATAGACCAAAGATTACATATAGATTACAAATGTAATAGAATATATTACATATGTAACTAAATGTAGAACAGAGTGTACATATAAATCAGATATGGTAGTAATAAATACTACATATGCTATGTACCTGTTGGAGATAAGCATATCACTATATCCTAAACAATGAATAGATATTCAAATAAATTCATGATTGGCACCGCCAAGAAAATTGCATCGCATAGAGGCATGCTATGTCACATAGCAGGCCAAGATGTGATGCAATAGGTCTATTTTCCAAGGTAGGGACCTTGAAAAATGGTCCATAGTATTGCATGAAGACATGCTATGTTACATAGCAAGCTTCCATGTGATGAAAATATATTGGCAGTGTGGGTAAATAATACATTTGAAACTGTATATCAACTGGCTATACCCTCAGGAGTTTCCCCAATGTATGATTTACCACAATGGGTTTTCTCTTCACTTTCATATGTCTCACTTCCATTGTTTTCTCTTTAATCAGACTTGTTTCCTCTAATGTAATGGTTCATACTTATTCAAATAACCCAACTTCACTGATCATCTTCAGAATAATATTGATGAAAGCATTATTTAAGTTGAGAGGACTTCCTCTCATTCCCATAGAGGGACTCAAGCTCTTCTATATGCTATTGAATAGATGTAATCCCCATCTTCATTCATATAAATGCATGAGGAATGTGATGGCATATGAAATCCATCACCCCCTTCTCATAATCCATTGATTAATTCCATGTTATGAAAAGGGGACGGAGCCCTGAGGTCATTCTCAGAGGACTCTTGCTCAGTGGTTGGTCACCTCCTGGGACCACACCCTGACAAGTACAAGCTCCCAACAGGTCCTGCTGCCTTCTCACATTGCTTCGAGGTGGGGGTCCCGCTGAAGGCCGGTGTTGCCGGCGGGTCATGTTGTGTAGATCTGAATTATGCTGGGCCCACCTTTGCTTGTGCATGCAGATCACATACATAATTTTTCCTACTGTCTGACATATATTTGCCCAAATACGCTCCTGTGGTGTATGTCATCTTTATGAATACTTTATGTAATTCATATGTATATTCTTTCTGCTAGTCACTTTCATTTGTTGACGTGCCGACAGCTATATAATCTTGGCCATTCTGATTTCAAATACCCCTCATCTGCTTTTTTCACTTCCGTATCATGGTTCATTCTTTCAATTGTCTGAGTCTCAAAGCCTTGTAGCCCATTTCTGTAAATGCACTAAATTGGATGTGCGAAGAAACAAAAACATACTGTAGATTTGACAAACGTTGTCACCGGCTCTTCACTGAGATTGGCTGGTCACACGCGGACCATCAGTGAAGAGCCGGTGACAACATTTCTCAAATCTACAGTACTGTATCAGCATCAAGTTTTGCGTGGGCTGCGCTACTGCGTCCAGAAGCAGATGCCAATATACAGTGATTATCTCGTATGGTATCCTCGAATGTTCGAGAAAGATCTCCAAAATGTTCATAGGAGACCAAGACTTTGTTCCAAGGGTTCGGTTCAGAGCATCCCAAACAAAACTATCATCAAGACCTTAACTAGTGACCATACCCGTCAAACCAAAGAACATTCTTGACCGTCACAACTCGAGCCAAACCAAGTAGCCTATCAAACAACATGTCAGACCAACCTCAACCGTCAGCTTCAGCGCCGAAGATTCGGTACGTCACAACTTAGGCTCCACTCGCCCCCTCGCTTATCGGTCTATGCGTGACCTTCTGATCGTGATTTGAAGTAAATCCCAGCCATGAATGGTACCAGACGGACACTGAGGTGGTCCTTTCAGTCTTTGTCCGCAACACAAAGACGGAGGATCTCACCGTCGAACTTTCGGCTCGGTCGCTCTCTATCAACTATCCGCTCGCGTCCTCTGAAGGCTGTTTCGCGCTCGAGCCCCTGACTCACGAGGTTGATGTCGAGGGCTCTTCCTGGAAGTCACTCTCAACCAAGATTGAGTACGTGGCGCGCTCTCACTTTATAAGCATGTCCAATTTCTAGTTGGTTAAGTAAAGAGCTTATTAGCCGGGACTCATAGGGTGAAGTTGAAGAAGAAAGTTCCTGGAGTGAAATGGAATGCGATCGAAGGCCAGGCCGACAATAGTGCGCCAGCTGTGGCCACCCGTGAGCTCTTTCATCCTCCTTCCTTATCTGACTTACTCGAACAACTCGTTGCTTAATTATTTGGGTTTTTACATCCTAACAGTCCAGCCTCCGATGACAACAATGACGGAAGCCACGAGCTCGTCCTCGAAGTCTTACCCCTCCTCTTCACGTCGAAAGACAAACTGGGAAGCGCTAGCAAAGACCGCTGAAAAGGAGGAACAAGAAGCGATCTCAGGTCTCAAGTTTGGTCACTTCCCCTTTATCTTCATCTTACCTTACCTTTCGATTCTTTGAACTAAAAAAAAAGAATGTTTTGATACCAGGGACCCAAATGCAGGGGGAGAAGTTGCCCTCAATCAACTCTTTCAAAAACTCTATGGAGACGCTTCGGATGAGCAAAAGCGAGCGATGATGAAGAGTTATACAGAGAGTAACGGGACTGCGCTGAGTACCGACTGGAACGAAGTGAAGAAAGGCAAAGTTGAAACGAAGCCGCCTGCTTCGGTTCGTCTGCTTCTCTCTCTCTCTCTCTTTGCTTTGGCTGATTCTCAAGCCGAGTTTCTTTTTCTTATATAGATGGAAGTCAGGAACTGGGAAAGGTAGATAGTATTGTCGATAAGGGAGAGAATGGAGGATAATTTGTATACCAAACTGTCTTGAGACCGAGAAGCGTGTATGTTTGTTGAAGATGAATAGCCCAGATTGACTTTGAATATGATACGATATATGCTTGTTAAACCTTGTACTTAATCTTTGAGACGGAAAATACCGAGGAGGGAATTGAAAAACCATTCATCATTTGTATGGCTGAAGAAGAGCAGAATTGCATGAGTAACGGGTGGCTGGGGGGCGGAAGAAACTGGGTTAGCTTTGCTAGTGCTGCTGTATATAGGCAATTTGGGGCTTGTACTTCCATTCTGGCAAAGTGAGTGCTTATGTAGGCACTGTTGGTGTGGGCCAAAGAGCAATCACTAACAACATGAAGTTTTCTTGGTCAACACTATGGCAGCATGCCCAAGTCTTGTCCAAGCTCATCAAAAAAAAAAAAAAACTATCTTGATTTGAATCAGCCTTGCCAATGTATAGTTATCATCACTCTCAACATGAATGCCTAAAAACAAAGACTGATCAAAATCTGTTGAAGCCTTGATCCAACCTAGTCTATTTTCCTAATTGGGAGCGTGTTTAATGATACTGAACCAAGTTAATCCCCCAGGCGTACAAGTCCGCTCCAGCGAGGGACTTGACGGCAATCTCAAAATCTTGGCCTGAGATTGTTCAGGGCTTTTCCCAAAAGAACTTTATACTTTTCACCTCTCATCTCTCTTGGGAATACATTTCTGAAATACAGGCGCTCCCCCCTTCTACACATCCTCCCACTCTCCGTGTCTCTATATCTTGAGGCGTTTTCAAGATCCTGTGGAGTGAACTTGAGAGCTCAAACTCAGGGCCGTACATGATTGCGGCGCCCAAAAAATCAAGTTGGCTGCACGAAAACCTTGAACCCTGGACATGCCGACTACTGTAAGGTGCGTGAGTGAAACCAAGTCCACATATTCCAGTCTTCTAGAAATTTCTTGCTGGACTTGGACATCTTTCCACAATGGTTCAAGATTACTCCTGTTTATTTTTAACCCAAGCCAATCTTCATCAAATGCAATTTTTTTTTTTTTTTTTTTTTTTTTTTTTTTTTTGCTGTATTGACTTGTTACGCCGGCAAGTGAACTTGGTTGTTAAGTTTAGTGTTTCAATGCTGACAGGAAAACTGTAATTTACTTACCCACAGACACCAGCAACTGCTTGAGTTGAAAATTTTGGAACAGTTTTTTGAGATTAATTTTAATCAATTAGTCATTTAGTCCAATCAATAACTCTCCCCTCCCCCCCCCCAAAAAAAACTCACAAGAAGTGACACTGCTTCTGATAACATTAAAGCTTCAAGAAATACCGCTTCCCTGTGATGACTTTTCAGATCAGATTTTAGCTGAGATCCAAGAACAAAAAAAAAGAAAGAGGCGAAGATAGCTTCATGGGTAGGTGCAATTCTGGTCAACTCCATTCCGATTTCAATGATATACAGTGTATGCCTCATCAGTATCACAATTTGAGCAGGTAAATGTTTTAGGATCTTGTGTCATCCAAACATTCATGGGCAAAGCTTAATTACGCAGTAGTGTAGAAAACATGTCAGCCCCTGAGTACTTCAGAAGTACCATGGAGCTGCAAACGTTAATATAATTATATTCTTACCACACCTCATAGCTCAGTTTCGAGAGCTGTAACTACAGCTGATAAAGCATTTGTTGAACACTTTTTCAAAAAATGTGTCACTGGGGTTAGGGTAAGGAAGAAACCCACAGCCTATCCTAAACCCCCCCGCCAGTAGTTCTGGATGACCCAGTAAACCCATCTGCCGAGCCAATCTGCTCAAACCTACCCACCCCTCCTCCCTTTGGAAGGGACAATTGGCACCGATACTAGCTACTTTGCTTGGCCGTTTGAAGAATCTCTACGCGCTGGTGTTGAAAGTGAGTCTTCTTACCTTTGATCTATATAAGTAATATATATTTATATCTTTATCCTGATTGACACCCCTTGTTTTCTTTTGAGTTAGACACAAACCAAACCCGGATGATCAAAAAAGCCATTCCGACCAAATCTTTCTTCACTTTCTTCAGTCCACCTACACCTCCAGGTGAAGATGATGATTTACCTGATAATGAACAAGACAAAATTGAACAACATCATAAGCTGGAGAGAAGACTGATGGTTTCCTTTGTGGGTTTCAGGTCGAATAATTGGTTGGGGGACAATTACGTTTTATCACTATATTGACTTCAATATGTGGACAACTCTGATTCTCTTTCCTGATCGAAATTGAATCAGAGTAAGTCTTTTAGGATTGTTCACTGTAGTATTGATACTTTCTAATGTCTCTGTGTCAGTTTAATTTCCTTTTTATTCTATCTTTTTTCGATCATACCTGCGTGTGTGCTCGTAGGTCAGTGTTCAGTTGAGCCATTGACTCGACATCCCTCACTTTTCTCCTTGCTAGCTCGAAAGCTAATTGCCTGCTCGTAACAGGTAGTTGCTTTGTAGAGCTCTTTAAAGAATTTGATTCTTTGCAAAGTAGTATAAACGGCACTTGGATAGAAAAAATCAAAACAGAATTTGAGACAACAGAGATAACCATGGAAAAAAATTGTTGGAAGGTCTGACATCGACAAGTTTCCTGTTTCCTCTTGTCATCACGAGTTTCTTGATTCAGTTTTTTTTTTTTCATCTTACTGTATTTCTTTTTTTTAATTTCAATTTTAATTGTTTTTTGCCAGGCTAAAAGACTTGAATGAGCTTGTTACGAATTTTATGGTCTGGAACCTTTCTGCTCACTGTCTATCTTGGTATCGATTGCCTGGAAAATTTGCAACAATTTGTTATAAACTACAATAAAGGTGAAAAGTTGTGATTGTTTGATGTCATGAAATTGTATAGTAAGTAAGGGGAAAAAAAAAAAAAATAAATAAAAGCAGCTTAAAGTGAAGGAATTCTGTTTGACACCGTATTTCAAAAGTTTATTCCGAGGAAATGAATAGATACTGACCACGATCATCATCTCCATTTGGTCCTCTATTGGGATATAAATAGTCAAATGGAAGTCTATCAACCCTTAGAAAATTTTTTATACCTCTTGTGTACTTCTAATGCCAAAGGAAGTTCATGATTTTTAATACTTCAAAAATTTATAATCAGATTATCAATATTTCTCACCTGTTTGAATTGTTCCAACTCATCAACTTGTTTTCGGATATTTGAATGCTCAAAGATTTTCGGATTTTTTCCAATTTCAGCACCATAAATTCGTATTGCAAAAAGGAATTTTTGTCTTGCTGCTACAGCGTTTTTAAATGCCTGGGTAATACCTGAATATGTTTTAGTTACTTCGTTCAAGTATTGAATTAAATCATGTTCCTTTTGAAGTGCTTTTTCTGCGTATTCTTGGATTGAAGACTCTATTGTTTCTAGAGCGGATGGATCTTGATATTCTGGTCCCACAGAAATATTGTCAGTTTGAAGTTGCTGGCGTGCTGTTCGAAATAGGTTTTCATTGAATTCTTCAGCACTATTAACAGGGCGTGCACCTGGGTCAGTTGCTGCTTCTTCCACCATTTCTTGAAAGCCTTGACCTGAATAGAGTTGAAATAATTCCAAATCATATGATGAGAAGGTTAGGATTTTTACTTGTTAGTCTTGCAACTCAAAGCGACCCCCCTCCCCCCTCGTAGAAAAAGGGTAGTTGGAACAAGGCATGATTTCTAAACTGACCATGGTTTTTCAACGCCCATTTTTTTCTGGGCTTCATGTTTAATTCATGCAGAACACGTGTGGCAGTGTCTTGTCCCTTTCTTGAAATTGGAGGTCCAGAACTCCCCACTTTATTTGAAACTGTTGGGTATAAAAAGAAATTACAGTCAGATAAACACCCAAGTAATACCATTGCACGCCTATGGACTTGATTTAAATCCAACTAATTGGTTCACAGGCAACATATCAAGTAGGAAATAACTTGCACTCGAACTCCCCCAGTGAGGAAATTGATCCCATCATATCTGGAACCTTATTACTACTACTTTCACCCCTTCCAGCCTTGAAAAATGACCTTTTATGAAATTGATGTAATGTGGAATCTAAATGATTTAAAAGATGCAAAAAAATAAAGAAATAAATCAATTTTCACATCGATTTGCCTACTATAGTGAAAAAACTAAAAACTAAAAAATAAGAAATTGAAAAATAAATACAGTTAGAAAAAACAAGGAGAAAGAGTATTCTGACTTACCCAAAACAAAATTCTGATTTGCTTTAAATATAGAGATAAATATTTTTATTATTCAATTTTTTTTTCCCTCTCTCATCAGAATTTTTTGAAGAGAACAACTGGTGCTCAAAGGGATATATATCATAAGGATTGATTTTTTTTTTTTTAAAAAAAAAAAACTTACACTGCTAGGTCTTTCCTGTAAATGGAACCATTCATTCTGTTCCAATAAAGGTTTAGGATCAAGACACCTATTTATAATAACTAAGGTTGATGGAAAGACTATAAAAGCACTTTCAAAAAACAACAACAAGAACAACATTAACCTTTTTAGGCTCAATAACATGATTTAACAAAAGCTTGATATCAAATGATATTAAAAAGTGATTGTAGCTTTAATATGTGCTTGGTGGAAAGTTCAAAACTCCAACTTTCCTGAGTGTGTATCTTTTTTTTTTTCTTGGTACAGGAACTAAAGTTGATGTAGTAAGGTAGTGAGAAATATGGTTGGCAACTGATGGGGACAATGAAGTTTGCAAATTTGAGGACCAAGACATACAAGTACAATGAGCAGTATCAAACATGTCAGGGTAAAACTTTTGGTAAATTGACTGAGAACTCTATGGAGCTATGTCAAAATCTGTATATACACCCAGTTGTTTCAAGGCAAACTGCATGAACAGGGGTTTATTCTGTCCCCTTACATGTTTGATGGGGCATCAATATCTTTTTTGTGGGTTATAACCCTGTACAAAACACCAACTCAACAGGAGAGACAAGAAGACTGACATGACTTCAATTGGCAGGTGTGGTATGTAATTGGTAAGGATTGAGTCTACATGTCATCTTTCTTAAGCTTGTCTACACCATGGGGGCATATTTGGGTGAATGAACATAAAACAGCAGTGGAAATTATGTATGTCAACTGCACACACTACTGCAGGTGGGTGTCATGCAATTAAAATTCTGGTTGGGGACCCCCAACCAGCACCCGCCTCCAATGTCGAATACACCTCAAGAAGAAATCACTAGATTTCATTAAATAAGAGACCAACTTGGGTAAAAGTTACAAGTGGTTGTAACTGGCTCACTTGAAGAGGAAGCTACTTTGAGGTTGTATTTCCTTTTTTAGGCTTTTTGTATAAGTGCTATATGTTTTTAACAAGTGATGCACTATAAAAGATTTTTTTTTTTTTAAAAAAAATCATCAAAAACCAGATGGTTCACTGCCACCTGATGGGAGCCTGGTCAAGGCCAGGCCAAACTAGCACCTGTTGACGACGACAATGACCAGTTGCAGCTGTTCTAGCCATGTTGGTAATTTCACTACGTGCAAAACGCTGATGTTTACCTGGTAAATGTCAACATGACATGCATCAGTCCGGGGCCATGACCTGCACACTGATGCACACCTTGACATATTCCTACTATCCTCACTATACATTACACATTCGCCTTTGTCAATTATTTCAACTTCCTAACTGTTATCGCGAGACACATGTGAGTTTCTCTCTCTCTCTCTCAGTTCGTAGTCGATCTCGTCACCCCCATACTTCCTTTCCTCATCAACTTTGACTACATGAGTCCATCAACCTCATGACTTTTCTCCTAGTTTTTATCTTCCATGAGTGCTTTTTAGCAAAACTTTTTTTTTTGCATAGGTCTTTCTTTGAGTGTTTATTGATGGTGTGTTCTTTACACACACACACACAAAAAAATTTTTTTTTTTTTTTTTTGGG
>MU167300.1:204234-220246 GCA_015951145.1 Cronartium quercuum f. sp. fusiforme G11
GTAATTCCATCGCACCTAATCCTACTGACACTGCATCGCATATCTTGGGGTGATAGAACATTGGATAGGCCCATCCGATACAAATATCTTGGCAGTGCTGCATGGCAGCCCCATAGACTGATGCTATACATGATTACATATAACAAATCATCTGGAATAACATGTAATATATATCATATATAAGAGAACACAGAGTGTAACATGAGTATTACATATAGAATACATAATGTAAAACACATGTAATAACTATTAAACTTCACCTCAGGTTCAGCTTCAAGAGTCATAAGCATAAAATGCTTATGACAAGAGCCAGGCAACAGGCCTTATCTTCCAAGTACACAACCACAAGCTGACCAAAGTAACTAGGTAATAGCATAAGCTAAAACCACAAGTCAACCCACATTCTAAAAGCATGCAGGAAGTAACCTGAAAGGTATATAAACTCCCCTCCTGCTCAGCTAGAATTCCTCTCTCCCCACCTTTTACCACAACACCAATTTACACAATAAGCACAACATTGAAGATTCTTATAACAATAAGATATCTGCTCAATAGTGCACTGTGTACTAGGTGGGAAGTAAATAAGGGTCAACCATAAGGTTGGTAACCTTGGCTTGATATACTCTTGTCCCTGAACTACAAGAGTTAGAGTAAAACACCTATAAACACACTGCCAAGATATTTGTATCAGATGGGCCTATCTGATGTTCTATCACCCCAAGATATGCGATGCAGTGTCAGTAGGATTAGGTGCAATGGAATTACTATTGGTATCTAATGCTCTGACACCATATCGCAGTGTAATTCCATCGCACCTAATCCTACTGACACTGCATCGCATATCCTGGGGTGATAGAACATCGGATAGGCCCATCCAATACAAATATCTTGGCAGTGACAGCTAAAAGCCTGCTGTTGAATATTCAGAGAGAGTAGAGCCACAGGTAGTTAGATTAGGCCTAACTACAGCAGCTCCTCTCTATACTATAGTTCAAAGGAATTCTAGTGAGAATTCATAATACTCTATTAAGAGGTCCTCTCATAAAGAGTAGAAACCCTTTCACCAAAGGTCAACTAACTGTAGTCAGTGCTTGGGGGAATCCCAAGACTGCTAGTCAGGACAACTTCCTTGAAAGGACTAAGTTCCTAGACTAATCCTCCCTTCTTCCCTAGCCAGGAGGTATCCCAATAGAAGCCACCCCCTGACACCCTTACAAAGAAATACACCTATTTCAACATTTTAATGATATTAGACTACCTCTATTGTACTGTAGCTTTTACTGTGACCAGCCCAGCTAATAGGTCTGATGATGAAAGTTGTAGAGCAGGCTTCTACAAATAATTTGAGCTACTGTAGTCTTCATAAAATTGAAAATGGACTGAAAAAGTCTTATACACCAATACTTTTGACTATTTTAATGCTATTTTTCTTATTGTATAAGGGTTTCTTTTTATTTTACTTATAACCCTTCTTCTATGCATTAATGAAAGTTGTTTGTAATATGATTTAGTGTACCTTTTATCTTTGTACTACGAGGTTAACTTCAATATTGACTGGGATAGAAAACCTGTAAACTCAAAATAATGGATTTTTAGTAATTTACATGGTAATACAAGACCTTTAATGAGGAACAAGTATGTTTGTGACCATGTATAGCATTCTATCAATGTTCTGGGAAAGGAATAATGCCACCATAGAAGTCCCTTCTACCTTAATGATCCCTTTTTCCACCTTTTATCAATAATTGTAACACTTTTCCACCTTTAAAACCCCTCTTACACGCATTCCACCTCTACCAATACCCTTTAATATTGTACATTTATATGTAATAATAATTATTATTATTTCTATGACCATCTATGCGTACAAGACCAGTAAATGGGGGCTATGACAGAGGATTCCTGTAGTGTTATGGGCCTACCACTATGGGCGGGCGCGCGACTGCAACACAATGTAAACTTCAGAGTGATCCATTGTACCATGGTTTTCTGCACATTTCAGTGGAAAAATGGCCTTCTCTGGGCTTTTTTTACTTAAAAGTGCGGAACATGGCATAATTTCCAAGTTGTGGCCAGCGGTGATAGTGCTTTGGGTCCTCTGCTACAAGTTACAGGTTCGTAGTACTGCGAAATCCTGCAGCGCAACCAAAACGCAACGGCTATCTTGAGTGCAGTGGTTTGAATATACCAGACGTATCTTTTTTCTGAACCATGGTGAAGTGTGAAACCATATACAATAAAAAAAATGTACATGGAACGGTACCAAACTCAAAGACACCGGGTTTAAGGAAAGGTATAGATAGCTGTTTTAAACCATGTCAAATTGCCAATACAAAGTATGCTGACCAAGAGAATCTTTGTTCAAGAATCTTCTCACTACAAAAACTAAGATAACACCCGGTTTAGTATCTTGTTCAAAAAAAGCTCTTTGCATTGCTTGGAGATGGCCTCAAAAAGGTTGTCAACCTGCTTACTTCTTTTCTTGGTCTTTTCACACATATTTTGTATCATCAAAAAAGATCCCTGTCCAGGTCTAATAGAAGAGCCAACTCTTAAAAGAGATACTCTTTTGTTTCAGCCCTCAGAAGCAAAACTTGAAGACCCGGTTTCTACAGAGGCAAAATGTAGATCTCTACCAAACACTGCAAAATGGGATGGTGTTCATGTAGGCCCCAAAAATACAAATGACTTCCAAAGTCAAACGAAATCCTTCATAGTCTCATCCAAAACTCAAGCATCATCCTCTATACCTGAATATTTAAGGGATAAAGACTCAGACCCCGTTTCCAAGGATACTGGTAAGTTGTGCAGAAGGCTTTCACCCAGCCAAGAAACTTGTCATCAATGAAGATTATACTGAACTGGTTCTAAAAATCATAGTTCCCTTTGCTAATAAAGGTTTCAGATCAGATCAAGTTGATGAATATGGCCTACCCGATACTTTGGATGATGTCTTTGAATATTCAACATCAATATTAAGACCTCCAAGCTTTCCGGACAGGCAAATATCTGCAGGAGAAGTGGTCCAGGGGCCTCATGATTCAAATAAAGCTTCTGATGATGCCTTTTTGTCACCAAAAGGATTCCAATATGCATATACTGATGGGGCACAAAGAAAACTACAGAGATCACAGCAATCACACTCATACTTCAGCCAATCATCTCCTCCTTTTCATTCTGAGTCTTTTAATCCGTTTGAGGGAATGAATTTCATCCCAAAGCAACATGTAGTTCATCAAAATCAACCCAAACATGCAATTTCAATGAAGCCACACTCTCAAAAGGGTTATGGGTCTCATGCTGGTACTAACCCCCTGGCAGCGCCATATTTTCCTCAGCATTTACATATGCCATATGGTGATCTATTCAAAGTTGTGAAGCTTACTGAGAACTTCACAAGTTTGTTCCAGAAAGGCTAGTATTACATTCTGAATGATTTGCAAAGTGGTCTATGAGCCATGGCTGAATTTCCATCCTTCTTCTGTTGACTTATGGCTTGATTACTTGCATACCTCAACCCAAATTACAGTGAAGAATGAATGGGATACCATTATGTCGATTCCAACCACAATCACAAGGTCTAGTTCAGCAATTCAAAAACACTTGGACCAATTTTTTCCGGATTTTGAGTCCAAATTGAAGGGAATAATGGGGCCTCAACTTTTGAGTGAAGGCCAAAACAGAATCCCCCTAAAAGCCTTGGTAGTCTACACTGTATGGGCCACCAAACAACAGCAACGTCTTGGAAAAATTTCACAACAATTGCAGAACTGGAAATCTGGAGTTACTGCACTGTCTACTTTGGATGCACTTCTTGAATATGCCCTTGTTTGGATGAAAAATCGGTCACGTATTCAATTTTTCCTTAAGGCCAAAGACAAGAAGGGTTTCAATACCAAAGACCATTTTGATCACCTTGGCAAGAGTACTTTCACAACCAACCAACAGGATGTGGGTCTCAACTTGTCTTGTGAAACAAAGAACATGGAGAATTTTAGTGATTCTAAGCGGGAAGACTGCTACAATGCATTTTGCCATGGTGTGTGTTCTTTTTATCGATTGAATCAAGCATATATCATCGGATTTTTTGCAAATCAAAGTATTCAAATGGACCAGGCAAAGGTCTCAATTGAAGGTTTTTTTGAGCAATCAGAAAAACTCTCGGAGCCAAGTTTCCTGAATCACTCTGCATCCTAATATATCTTGGATTCTTCTTCTCAAAGAGATCCTGAGGGCAGGGTCATGAACAGAAAAAAAAGGCAGTCCTTGCAATTCAGTTCAACCACTAATGTATATTCATGAATTTACCATTTGATATACTTCAGTGGACGCATTTTGGGAATTTTATACAGGGATCCCAAATGACGTTTTTGGAAAAGCATTGGAGGACAATAAGAAAGTGTCTGTAAAATTTGAAGAGCAAGAAAAAGCCACAGAAGAGGCTGTGAATGCTGTCCTCAAATCTCAAGAAATTCAGCATTCACCTGGAATGGAGTTCTCCATTTATGTTGTATGGGCCACCAAACAAAAATGCAAATCAAAGCAAATTGTGGAAAATCTCCTTCATTGGAAGTCACAGACACCTGGTTCATTATTTAGGCATGTTGTGGACTATGCAGTTGAGTGGATTGATATCCGGAACCGTGATATAAGAGCTAAGGGCTATAAGCTTGGAAGACAGTTTGCACATTCAGATCTTTCAAGCTTTTATACTCTGTCTCAAAATGGAAGAGGGATAGAACAATGTGCTTCTGTCAGCCAAAATGTAGGTGAAAAGATTGTGGTCCCTACCCGTGAAGAGTGTTATAAACAATTTAGCCAAAGTTGGTGTCCTTTCATTATCTTCTTTTGAGCTGTATCTCAAGTTGATTGATGATGGCTAATCTGATGCTATGCACACAAACAACCCTTTTGTGACACTCAAATTTCAGCTGCAGGTAACTACTGGTTTGCTTGTATAGATCTTCCAGAAGAATTATGGTTTAACAACACTGGATTCTATAATTACCTCAGTCAAAAATATGGAGAATTTGAGAGGAAGGCAAAAATTGCCATGAGCCAGCATGTCTTGGAAAAGGACGGAGATGAACCAAATTTAGAAGTTTTTACCATTTATATAGTATGGGCTACAAAACAAGCATCCAACCTTTCACAGATAACTCAAAATCTAAAAAAATGGCAATCAGAGGCCAGAGAAGGAAGCCCATTGAAAATTTTGTTGGCATATGGGATGGACTGGATCAAGGAAAAGTCCACAGCCCAGGCAGCTCGAAAAATGAGTCGGAGACTGCAGGAGACAGTGTGATTGAACAATGTAAAATTTCATCTGTTCATTTTTCTGATTGTTTTTCAAAAGAAAGCTACAAGGATATAGTCTGTTTCTGCAAAGATATCAAAAGTTTGGGTTTTGGAAATGATACAGGTTAATGAAACACATGTAGTACTCTGTTTGATCCTGTTACAGCTACTCTTAGTAGCCAAAATTTCATGAAGGCACAAGTGGAGTTTTGCTTTACAATTAGTTGTAAATAATCAACAGTCTTAAGTGTGCTCTGTGAGGCTGACCTGGTATGGGCAGGCAGTTAGTACTGCAAGCACAAGGAAGAGGAAATACTGTCTTGAGGCAATGGCTTGAGAGAAAAAAGCTGAACTGCTTGAGCAGGGACCAAAGATGAGGAGAACAAGAAATTAAATAAAACAATCTAAAGAGAAGTTGTCAAACACACAAAAACAAGATTAAAAGATATAATAAAAAGAGCTTACTTTGATTCTCAATTCTAAAAATGGATGAGGAAAGAGAATCAGAGTACTAGCTAGCATTATAAAGTCCTCTTAGTCCTTCTCCAAATGCATAGCACTTCAATCCTTTTTTTAATCTTAATAAAGCTTGTACAGGTGTAAAGGGTGTCCTTGGCTGGACTGCCCACACTGCTCAGGTTTGTGGCAAGATCTTGAGAAGACTCCTCAAAAGATGTCTGAGAACAAATGATGAATTTCTAGCCCCTGAAAAACCCCATGAATGAAGGAGTCAGAATCTCCCCTTCAATCCTATCCTGCTAGGACACTCTAAGAGAAGAACTTATGCTCACCTAGCCCCTGAGAAACCCCACAAATGAAGGAGTCAGAATCTCAAGGGCTAGGATCACGGGCCCTCCAGCTTCCTCCATATATCCCCCACATGCTACTACCTCCTATGCTTATACTGTTGCCTGTAAGGCTACCACCTTACAACAGGTCTGGGAATTGAATCAGGTATTGGTAATTCTAAAGTCAGAGTACCAACTGGGATGAAAATTAAAATAAAAGAATGTGAGTAAGAAACAAAATTGATTGATATGAGATTTAGATAAATTGATCATTATAGGGTCCATCATAACAAGGACAATTAAATCAACTAAAGATATCAGTCCAACTCCAACTCCATCTGCCTCTATTTTTCTTGAGCTCAAATGAATTTGATTTAGTTGAATTCATTTCTACTATTGAAGGTGGTTTAGATCTATGAAGTGATTTAGGGAATTTGATTTGATTTTGATTTGACATCTTACTTCACTTATAAATTTGATCATGTTGATTGGTAAGCTGTTCTATCAATCGAATTAGGAATCAGGTTATCACAATCCAAAAGTGAAAGAAGTGATGTTGTTTGACTCACTTTGTTCAACATTGTCATCATCTTTGATGAACAGTTAATCTTCAAGATAACAATTTGAGTGAGACTTTCCATCTGTGCATATCCTGAACCTGTAAGACATGAGTAGCCATTGGGGTATGGAAGTATGTTCAAGTTTGACTGTTGTACTCAATAATCAAGAAGGGGGAATGTCAACTCTTGAGTTTTCTCTCTCCTGTATGTGTTGGGTATAGTCCAGGAAGCTTTAGGATGCATCAAAATTATATCTTTTCCCAGTTGCTCTGACACAATAATCTCAAGCTTTGGTGTTGTAGAAGTGTAAATGACACTTGAATTGGAGACAACCAATAGAAGAAGCTGCATATGAAATGTGATCAAATCTTTTTTGAAGGAAGTAATTTATTAAATTCAAGTTATGCAATTGGAAAAAGCTCAAATGATTCAATCTCACTGATTAGTTGATATATGAATTTGAATTATTCAGTTGGACTGAGTGATGTATTTTTTCTAGTAAATCACACACTGTTTTTTTTTTTTTTGGGGGGGGGGGGGGAAGGGGCTGACAGACAGATAGATTTTCAAATCATAATGATCATAAGAAGAAGAAAACAGTGTGTGATATTGCCATTCAAATTCATTTTATTTCATTTTGATTTTTTGAATACACTCCATCATCATAAGCTAATAACAAGGTCAATGATCATCATTCAACACACAAGATCGAGAAAAAATGAATAAGAAAAAAGAAAAGAAAGAAACCAAGTATTTCTCACTCATAATTGAGATTGGTATGAAATTTTAAATTGTCAGTTTTTTTTTCATTTTTTTGTTTTCTCTATGTGATATAAATATATATTATTCAATTAAATTTTTACATCTAAAAAATCTTCTAAGATACCAAATTTGCCAAACACCAGAAGAAAATAATACAGAGACAGTAAGGAAAGCGAAATGATTGATTCTGTTATTAGTCGATTCTATCTGAAAAAAAAGAAAAAAAATCAAAATCAAAATCAGTACAAACAATTGTTGGTACTATTATTATTATTATTATTATTATTATTTTCATTTTTTTAATGAAAAAAAAGTCAAAGGCAATTTTTGTTTTTTTAATTACCATTAGTATCTCTCATTTTAGCTTCCCTTCTTTTTAAATGATCAAGTTCTTCTACAATTTCTTTGATGATACCTTCTAATTTTCTCATTTTGACTTCTAAACCAGATAAAGATTCAGCTTTTGCAATTGCATTATAATCTACCGCATCTGCACCTATATCTACATCTAAATCAATTGATCTCTCTTTTTTTTTTTTTGAAGAATATATCGAAAACCTCCTGGATATATCTGATTACATAGCTTTGAGATTAATCAAATGCTATGGAAAAGCTTCGTGGGATCCGAGAAGGTCAATGGCTGGATCGCAAAGAAAAGTTGGTCTGTGTTTCGAGAGAGATGGTGTTAAGATCTAGATAAATAATCAAAACGAAGTGATAATTGATGTGGGTTAAATTCGCAGCCAATTCAGTTATATTAATGGGTGATGATCCCGTATAAAAAATGAAAATGACGTATGATTAGCA
The DNA here is from genome assembly GCA_015951145.1 of Cronartium quercuum f. sp. fusiforme G11. Taxonomy (NCBI): domain Eukaryota; kingdom Fungi; phylum Basidiomycota; class Pucciniomycetes; order Pucciniales; family Coleosporiaceae; genus Cronartium; species Cronartium quercuum. The sequence continues at coordinate 212,450 of MU167300.1, forward strand.
AATAAGGTGGAAGAGTGTAAATGAGATAGGAGAGAGAGGACAAATGTGGTTCAGGGTTAGATGTAAGTCCGACTCGTTGGCCCAGGGTTGGAATTGAGTAGGTAGTGGTGTGGATGGGGGTTTGCCGGGGCTGATGTGGTAAAGTCGAAGTTGCGTAAAGGTGAATAGCGGAAAATTCGAGTTGGTGTTAGTGTGCGATGAATTTTACGCAAATCGGTTTTACGCCATTATTCTAGCGTAAAAATTACTCGCGTAAAATTCAATTTGGAAGCCTGGTGTGTGATTTTGGGAAAGTGGAATTTTACGCAAGCGCACTTTTCTTCTAGAATAATAGCGGAAAAATCACCTACCCCGTTTTTAATAGCTTAAAGGCTTAAGAAATACATAAAACAATGAAAAAAAAAAAAAAAAAAAAAAATGAAAATTTGAATAAGTCCACAGTTTCCCTCATATCTCTGTCATCCAACCTTTTAAGAAGCTGACAAGTTTAGACTACCAATCACATCCTTTGCACCACCAGATACTTTCTCACCTACTCAAGCTCAAACCAAACAAATTGATTATTCACCTGCTGATACTAATTTGACTACCAATGAACAAATGATATTTGCATCTACACCTGAAAATTTAAAATCCTACCCACTCCTTTTCTCAGGCGGACCTGTGTTATCTTCATTTGACTAATTTGTCTTCTTAACTAGTTCTTCAACTCATCGAGTATATCAAACGGGCCGAGACGCTCCTACTTCGCCACCACAGGAATAACAACATCGATCTGATATAATGCGCCCAGAAGTTCTTGGCTCAAGTATCTTTCTCACTGGTTTTCTAATTTGGAATATTGATAACCTGTATTTCCACCTTTATTCAATCATATTTGAGTTACTTCCCATGTAATCTCGTGACTTGTCTCACACAATTTCACTCTCTTATAAATTTCATGATCAAATCTCGGTCCTCAAACAATCTCTTGGTACACCACTTTCTTTCTTTCTCGAAGGACACGCATGGTGGCATCTGGCCTCAGGTAGTGGTGCTTATCTAGTAAGCTTAACTATGTCAATTCTTAACATATTTCACTTTTCTTATTCATTGTTTCTTTTTGCCATGCTTTAATCAAATAGATTGTAGTAGGCCTTTAATTACTCTCATGTATGCCAAAAGAAGGTGCAGAAGGGTTTGAACTCAAGATGGGATGGGGTGGAATATGTCCTCATGCGGCTCGGGTACCATTAAGTGAGACTACAAAGAAGCGCATCTTTTGACTCCACTAGGCATCAAGCTTACTATCTCTAGATCATCATGCAAACTTTTTCTCACGATGAAACTGCAATCACTACTGTTTGTTTTGATGTGTTCCAAATCTTTGTTCCTATTTTCTTAGATTAAAATCCCCTTTGCAGTGTATCGTGCCCCACCATTAGTTTTAAGCTAAGCATTGTTTTCTGTTTTCTTTCCCTCTTCCTATCTCTCTCTCTCTCTCTCTCTCTCTCTCTCTCTCTCTCTCTCTCTCTCTCCCTCTCAATTCATTTCCTTGCATCTTTGTATCAACAATCACGAAAATATTGGAGTGTATATATGTACATCACAAGTTTGGTCAATGTGATTGTCCATGTGAAGAGATTGTACCTTTTTTCCCATGAGATATTTATTGGGTCATCCTTGATTCGTAGAAGTAATTCAAGACTAACGAAGTAAATCACTAACAAGAATAGGATGTACAAACAAGATGAGGAAGAGTAAAGAGAAAGGTTTTTTTTAAATAAGGAATGTGAGCGCGTAGATGTGCAGAAATATAAGATATTGTTGTGGTCATTCTCAAGAAAATACTCCTGTTTGCTTTATATGCTCTTTTGAAACACAACCTACAACCTTTCCCCACCTGGCATTAATCGTCATCAATGAAACCTGTCATTCATCACAATGCAGGCAGCGATTTGTATCAAACAAGATCAGGGACATCTACTCAATGGGGCGCCCTTCTTCGCAGTTGTGTCTAGAGTGCGCTGATGAGATCAATTAGGTCATGCTACTCCGACCAGCTCAGTTGTCAGCGTGGAACTTTGAGAAGCCCATACGTGCTACAGTATATGCGCACACAACGAGTTCGTTCGCAGAATTTTAGTGGGTTACTGGTACCGTATTGTAAGAGCGAAACGGAGAAGGGCACAACATCACGCACGCTCAAGAATCACATCGACGGCTGAATTGAGGGTGTCGCAATTCTTAACAGTTTTTGTAAAAAGCTTCCTGGTGAGATCGGTTTATGGCTCTGAAGTTTACGCACTGTTGTTTGATAATGGGGTATGTTGTTGGTGGATCTTGTAGTACTAACAAGACTAAGGTCAATTTAAATTCACCTTTCTTTATTTCTTATCTTTATTCTGTTTGATTGTCAGTTCAATTTAACTGGTTCACTGGTTTATAAACAGATGCATGAAGTTATCATTAAACAATTATCAAAAAAAGTTGATTCAGACAAAGAGAAACAGGATGCACAAGTGTTCTTCGTTAAAGTTGTTGATGTGATCAGGGTAGAGACCAAGAGGTTAGCCAAAAATCTACTCGTGGAACTCGTTTGTCCATCCTTTTCAAACTCAATTGTTGACAATCGAGATTAGAATGCAGCTAAAAGGTCTTTGATAGGAACCAATTTGTGAATGAGACGAGTAAGATCAGGCATAGCCCTTTCAGAGGTCTCGTGGCCTCTCGTGTTGCTTGTGCTACTTGTGAATTTACATCCACCATCTGACACTCAGAAGCCAACCATTTCTGGAGGGTGATCAAGTGTAGCAGTTGTTGATTGGTTGTGGTTAAGTCCAAGGGGTTGAGAGAGGCTGGGAGGGCAGATTGAAGTGAGAAGAATCCAAGAATCAACTTTAAGAATCCAGCAGAATCCAGAGAAACTGGATTCTCTGAAGTTGGCAAGAATCCAAACTAAAAAGGGATTTTGAATTTGGTTTTTGGACTTCGGAATCCAGTTTCTTGTGGTACCAAACAGCTCACTGTTTTTGGGTATTTACCCAACTTCAAACTTGAATTCAAGGTTTAGAAAACTATGGTTGAAGTTGGTTGCCAAACGCACCCCAAGTAAGACCCCCAACTCTTGGATTTGCGCAAGCAAAGAATCCCATGGAGATACAAGAGGGGTCCCATAGGAGCACCTGTGAATCCTAGATCCATTACGTACATATGCGCGCGGGAAGTCCCTGTTTAAAGAGGGTCAGCAGTTGTGTACCATACTCTTACAACGCCTTCATGCAAGCAACTCTTGAGTGTATGAGAGAGTCTAAGGTACAACTCATGTTAAATCCATTTACTAGAGAGAGCCATACTTACAAATCCTGCTGTGTATGCAGAGCCGCTAGGTGAAACTTGAGTCACTTGTACCTCCCTAAGCTACCTGCTTCTACAGTAGTTGGCCTCTTGTACCAACTGGTCACTGCTGCACTGCCAGCATACTTTTCTTGGCGGAAGATTTCCGAAGAGTCCTTGGATGACATTTTCAAACCAATTGGCACCCAAGGTTTTGATTCAAGGGATTGATTCGGGCCCATTTCCTCAGGCAGAATTTCCCCACCTTGGAATCTACATCCAAGGACTGCTTTAACTTTCTTCTCTGGGCCAAGTAAGTTGGCGGTGCTGATGCATGAAAGACAACAAATAAAGGAAGATAACTCCGTTTACTATATCTCTATCAATTTGGCACTGGAAATTTAAAAACAAAAGTTTTTTTTCTTCTGCTCACATTGGCGGCCTACAAACTTGCTGATAAAAAAAAATCACAAATATCTAATGTGACCTTTGCAAACCACTGAATATGCATGATATATATATGAGAGATAGAAACCATGTTTCCTATTTTTCATTCAAAAGCCTTGGATATGCTGAACTGCAACTTGTGATGTCAGCTCGCGTTAAATTCATATCACAGTCGGACATATGAAACAAAAAATGAATAAGAAATACAGACGGCAAGAGTCGAAAAACATTATAATGAAGTTGAAGTCTAGACACAAGGGTTGCCCAGAGGTTGAGAATTCCGTGAGTCTTTTCAACGAAGATTTACCACAAAATAATTGAAAAGGAATATAGTCGAGAAAACAGTACAGTCATGTGGCATTCTGGGCCAAACTGGTGCCGAAGGATTTCGCCGAACTGCACCGCTCATTTTCTTTCCTTGCAACAGAAACTTTGTTTCGGATATTGAAAGGCACCCCCTCAAATGATGCCTCCGTCTGTGGCTTGATTGGCTTCTGATTAATTAATCACTCCTGATGATTCTGAATCAGTCTTTTCTTCTTCCATTTTGAAGCTTACGCGCTTCTTTGCTTGATTGCTTTCCGCTGGAACAAAGAGCGCAAATGTGAGATGCATGTTTTACTGGAAATACCATGAATGTGGGAAAGTGTGTAACCCTATGTGCCCAACATGAACTCACGATCTTTATTTAAAACTTATGGTTTCTATTGGTCAGTCTGAGGTTTTCTTGTATGCGTCATGTGAAAAAAAAGCGGTTTACCTTTCAAGCAACTCTTAAGCTGTTGTCCGGATGATGATGAAACAGGGCTACTCTGGCCAGCTGAGGTCAAAGAAAGTATGGGTGGAATGATGGACCGTCAAGTCATAATAAAAATGAGCCTCAGCAAAGTTTCAAAGCTGAATCCCATGGAGAAGCTGATTAACATAGGTCTGACTGACTATGATACGGTTGAGCGAGGTTAGAATCCTCCTCGTTTTCTGAACCAACAGATTTTGAAATCATAGCTATCCTCCAAATCAGGTTTCAAAGAGGAGTAGACATTTGAAATTTCAGCGTCTTTCATTCTACATTTATCAAACTTTGAAAAACGAAGAAAAAAACGGATCCTAACATTGTGAGCCACCCCGTGTAGCCACTGAAGTCTTTTTCTCAGCGTCTATCTCGTTGATAACTTGCGGGTCGAGCAGTGTCTTTGAGTTCATATGACGATCTAGGAGTGTAACGGAACTCGCATCCAAACTCAGTAAACAATGCACTGTGCGAAATTTTTAAAGCAGTTCCATGCTTTTCCTGATTAGATGAGGAAATCAAGGTCGGCAATATAATATTAAAAATCTTACATTGAGTTATTGATGCACTCTTCTTGAACGTATTCTTTTTGGGCTGATGTTGAGATGATGTCGGGGTAGAGATATGGCAGTTCATGTAGTCCAGTTAGCTACCATAATAAGTTCACGCCCCTTGAATAGAAGAGCATGCAGTCGAAACTCACATGAAGAGCTTTGGCTTCTACCAAGGAATTTAAACTGCTAGGTTTACATATGATTGAAGCAAGACAATGAACTAGCCAAACAAAAAGTAAAAGAAAGGGTGTAATGTGTATTTTCTTAGAAAACATGCTGATGTTTCTGAGGAAGTACAGAATTGGCTTTATCTACGGTTAGGCAGCAGAGGATGTCTTATAATTAATTAAGAAGTGATGTAAGTGAGCTCAAAAGGAGAGTAAAAAATTACTTTACAAGCAGTCAACGAATCCTACTACCAGTCCGGACTTTCAAAGATGGTAAAAGGATGTGCAAAAAATTTAGGGAATTTGACGAAAAAGGGGGGGAAGTGGTGTTCTGATAAGCTGCCAGGTTGCGGATTGTGTCCCGATGGCGATAGCAATGATTTCAGCTGAAACAGCTGTCCAAAGAAACACGTCTTGAGTCAAAAAAAAGATAAGAGTTTCTTGATTTAAATCATCTTTCTTGCCCGACCGAAGACAAATCAATTCTCTTGCATAATCAGGATCTCGATCAGGGTTTCTGTGATTGATTTCTCTATCCAATTACAGCACATGTTATCCTCATGGGCTTCCAACAGTCATTGATTTGGCAATGAAAGGGGGGCCTATCCTTTTGTAAAATACGGTCATCAATGGCTGATAGACACGTATCTGCCAGCATATGTTCAGCTTTGTTAGATGTACTTCCAAAGTAACGATAGGTCAAGAGTAAAGGTATGTGAGGTTATAGAAATGCATAGGAAGGTTGGGATGAGCATAGCAGACGATTTATCGCTTGACTGTAGCTGAACGAACAACTGATTATCATAGAAAAGTCACGACACAACACTGCGGACAGAAATGAGTGTTAACCCGAATGGAAACAAGTTGCGGTGTCTGGGTATATAAATAGTTTGGAAATATTCAAACCAAGTATTTTACTGCCAAATAATTGTCTTGAATTTTCGTTTCAAACTAATTTCATAGCTGGACACCACAACTTTGTTTCGATTCGGGTTGAAACTCATTTCTGCTCGCAGTGTAAACTAGGCAAGCAATCTTATATGTTTGTGTGGCAATTGAGGATCTCGGGCCTTGAGGACAATAGACACACTGCAGAATTCCATTTTTTCATACGAGCTAAATCGCTCAATTTCATCCTCCTCATGGACACCGTAAAGGCAAGATGTATCAACGCAACTCGAGAGCCTTTAAGTTGGGGACGCGTTGGAAACGTGTTCCCCATTCATCCACAAATGATAAGAACCCCATATGGATTTAATTGGATAAGATCCCAAAGCTAATTGCCACCCTGATCGAATGGAGCTACGCAAGACATGCAAGACATAGACAGACGTTGCAAGTGCTGTAGACTATGTATATACTTGAGCCTACAAAACTTCTTGCACGGCCGTGTCCGCGCCCTTTCAATAACGCTACATGTACTGATGGCATCGTTTCACTGACAACCAGAATTCCTCGGATTTAACGATCCCAGTAGTCCTCGGATGGACTTGGCTGTGGCAATCATCCAAGCACTGCCACCAAAAACTGATAGGACATAGTTATTTTAGAACTCCTAGCACAAGATTTGTTCTAAATGTTACTTGTCTGGAAAAGAAAAAACTAAGACAAATCCTGTCTGAGAAAATCTAGGACAAGCTTGTTCTAGATGTCTTTGTTGGCAGTGGAGGATGTTTTTGGCCCCTAAGCAATCCTCAGATCAAGTCTTCCCACAGGTGCCCGAAAAAAACTACAGTGATTCTTAGAATGAATGCAACATTTCAAATCTGAAATTCAAAATCTCAATCTTGACAAAACCGTGTTTGCGTGCTGATATTGGGAAGTGCATTACCTCTACTGTGTAATGTAATCCTGTCCAATTATCATTCAAAGAATGAGTAAAACCTACAAAGCTTGAGAAACCTCAATCAATGTCTTCCAAGACACTGCCAATATATTTTCATCGCATGGAAGCTTGCTATGTAACATAGCATGTCTTCATGTGATACTATGGACCATTTTTCAAGGTCCCTACCTTGGAAAATAGACCTATTGCATCGCATCTTGGCCTGCTATGTGACATAGCATGCCTTTATGTGATGCAATTTTCTTGGCAGTGAGACCAGAAGCTCTTTTAAAACCTGCCAAGACCTCAATTGAAGTGTCTTGAGCTCAGCAGATGAATCTTGGCCACAAATGAGGTTGCATGAACATCTCTATAGGTGAGAACCTGCGAGAACATTTGAGTTCTGGAAATGCACCAATTTGGACTTGATAAAACTTCCAACAAGACTACTTTCAGCTTTATCCTTTTCCTCTGTTGCATCTATTTTATTTTCCAATTTTAAGTACCCCCATTAACTTTTATCTGAGTATTATAGAAGGATGGAAGGACAAGAAAGAGTTGATTGGACTTGTTTAAATTAGACCAGCAGTGGCTTTGAGCACCACTGCCAAGATATTTGTATCGGATGGGCCTATCCGATGTTCTATCACCCCAAGATATGCGATGCAGTGTCAGTAGGATTAGGTGCGATGGAATTAC